>JAUZNJ010044100.1:0-32941 GCA_034780135.1 Jordanella pulchra | reverse complement strand
CCATCCATCCATCCATCCATCCATCCATCCATCCATCCATCCATCCATCCATCCATCCATCCATCCATCCATTATAAGGTGTACACAACATTTCACAACTGAATCACACCTCCTGCATACTTTTTGCCATTTCAACCGTTCAAATTTCACAATATTCAGCTTACTTAGGACATTTCGGCTATATCTTTTGGTATTTCTACCCATTTTGATTTTTAAATAATAGCTTTTTCTCCTTTTTTGGTCCTGTTGTACTAAATGGGAAACATCAAAAATCCCACCAAAAATTCTGCTACTTTAACTTCTTCTGCATACTTTGAGCTAGAAACACTATTTTACTTTTAAAATGTTTCCACAACCGTCTGCTATTAAGTTTAACTCAGCTTTTTGCTATCTGTTACAGTTTTGCTTCACTGATGCTTCAAACTTTTCAATAATTTTTACAGATTTTCGATTTTATAATGGAAGTCAATAAATGGATGTTCATGCTGCTAGAGTGGCACTCTCTAGTTCAGGCTTCCTCAAATCTGGCCCTTGAGGTCCGTTTTCCTGCACATTTTAGATGGATCTCTACTTCCACACCTGAATACCATTGTTAAATTATCTCCTCAGTGTGCAGCCAAGTTCTCTAGAGTCCTGCTAAATACCTGATTATTTGACTCAGGTGTGTTAAAGCAGACACGTCTAAAAGGTGCACTCTAGGGTTTCAAAAAACATCCGAACACATTTTCGAATCGCCGCCTCTCGGGAACCGTTCGATATAGAAACATGAGCCTTGTGAAAGTCGTTCTTCAGAGGTTCCTAGCACTCACATTGAAATTATTTTTCAATTTTTTTATGGTTTTGCCAAGAAAAGTGTTTGTTTAGGGGCACCAAATCTGTTGATTGCTCAAATGATACACCTTTTACATCGTCGCCACCAAATTTCATAGAAATGTGAAAATAACACTAATAAAATCTCTGTAAACTGTTTTTCCTTTAAAAAAGTGTTTTGCTTTGTTTTGTTCTGTTTTTTTTTTAGAAAAATGTCCACTTTCTTGTTTTTTTCTATCATTAAAAACAGTTTTTTGACTAGAAAATGTTGTTATTGAATTAGCTTTGCTGAATCTGCTGATGAACAAGGATGCTGCACTTCTGTTATCTAATGCTAGACTCCATGGGTCTGAATCAATTTGGGCGATCCAGGGAAAAGCCTTGCTAAGTGCGTGCATCCTCAGCATAAAGACACCATCTGCTGAAATATTCTGCCTGTTTGAAAAAGACGTGACATTTGCTGGTTCATTTAAGCTGCCAGTCACTTTAATTTGTCTTTTACCAAGCAAGTGTCTGTTGGTTACTGTTGCATGAATAAGATGGATTAAATTTACTTTAGTTGCTAAGACGAGGTGTTTAATTGAACCATGTGGACTTTTTCTTGCTTGTCGATTTAGAGACATAAAAGACCTTGAAGGTATTTAGAATATGTTTGTGCTTTATGATTCTATACAGTCAGGATCATAATGTTAAACAAAAACAGACCCACTAATACAGAATATGTCATGCGGTTATCAAACAAAGCAGAGGAAACCATTTGTCATACCAACCTGAGGGGGTGAGTACTGGAATAATCATTGTTACCACCAGTGGTCCATTGACCTTTAGCAGTATGAAGAGGATAGGAGAGCAACCCCGGTCTCTGGGCTAATCTATTAATGTTTAACCGCTTTAGAAAGGGGGGTTAACCCTATAAAGCCAAATGTATCATATTTGATACATGAATTTTTGAGACCTCTGCATCATCAGTGGGATATTTTTGCTCTTGAGGCCCCGACTTAATAAATCAGAAATATGTAGTGAACAGAAAATGTATAAAAGATTATACGGAAAGGCCTAATGTATCAAAATTTATGCAAATAATGATCAAATTTAACCTATACAAAATGTATGCTTTTTTTTCATAATTTTTCATAGAATTCAATGACAACTCTTATATTTAAAAAAATCAGAATTTTCTGTCAATTATTTCATGGTTCGGGCTTTAAAGGGTTAAAGATCTTACTAAGCATAATTGTCAATCAGCTGACAATCGGCACTCTGAGTCTTCTATTAAAGTACTGAATGTGGCCATGTTTTTCTGCTGTAGGAATTAGCATTTCCTGAATTCTCCTGAATTGTTTGACTGTACCACCCAATACTCTGTCTTCAGACACACACCTCTCTCTGAGTTTCAGAGGAAAGCAGGTTATAGGTTTGGTGCATTAGCTGCTGCTTTCTCTTTAGCGAGCTTCCAAGGAAGCGGCATGAAGACCAATGGATGAGTTGTCATATTAGGCGCTTTCAGAGGAGGAAATTTGCTTTTCTGTAATCTAATTTAAATCATTCATATATCAACAATTTACAAGGGATGTCATTTGAAAGGGATTGAATTAATATGAATATAAAGAATATAAAGACTCAACATGGTTCAAATACAGTTCAGATGAATCTCATTCAATCCAATTTCATCCAATGATTAGGATCCAGTTACTTGAAAATGATTATAACACAGTAGAGGAAATTCAATTAAAAAATGTAATTATTTTCCATTTGAAAGAAAACAAATCTGTTCAGAAAGTTGTATCAAGCATGTAGTGGTAGTGGAAAGGGAATCCTCTTCTTTTATAATGTTTTGTTTTTTGTTTTTTTAAATTAACCATTTGTTTAACTCTAGAAAACAACCAGGGTCAGTATAAGGTTCTTTGCGTATGTAGGTACAGAAATTTTAAACTGAAGAAAATACAAAAACAATGACCAAGGAGTGCTATCTATGGGCTGGAGAAACAAAGCAAACTCATAGATTAGATTTTAGCTGTAACCTTTTCAACAGCTTAATCTAAAAAAAAGTTTAACTTAGAATTGCTCAGGATCTGTACTTTCAATAGGAGAGAGAAACAAAGACAACACATCATTAATATCTGCCATAGGTCAGTCAACAACTCTCTCCAGAAAAGTCTCACAGCTAAATAAAGAATTATAATAATAAATGTTGTGTTATTCAAATATTTCAAAAATAATTTTTTGTTAAAGTGAATCAAACCTAATCAGTATAGCATAACATTATCAAAATAAATCTGAATATGAAAAGTAATATTTTATAGAATTGCAAAGAGTAAATGTATCATGTGAGCCAACCTCATTCACTAATACCATAACCGGACTCGCGTAACTATGTAATTAGGATTTTTCCCTGTGAGCAAAACATTTAGCAAATTAAAATCACATAAGTAATTCAAATTTTGTTTGATCACTTTGACAACCTTTTGGCCTCCAGAGCAAAAATTAAATCTGGCACGCACTAGTGGCCTCAGCACTCAGCATAGCCTTAACCCCACTTGATGAAATGCATTCAGAAAAGGCCACCTCTTCACATTTGTAAAAGTCACCTTCTATTATCTTCCACTTGTAAATAGTCTGGTGTTCTTGAAGCTCTGTAATATTATCTCTCAGAAATGTGGCAGGACCCGTGTGACATTTGTAAACAGTAACTTAGCTTCTTTTTCTCCTCAATGCAGCGTCCTAAAACCAATCAGATCTAACCAATGTTGTCCTGATTGACCCCCAACAGGAGAAGAAGTGACCCATAACTAGAGTCATCTTTCTGGCCTAATGCCATCATGTTAGCTGTTTTTAAAAAAAAAAAAAACACGACTTGTCTCATGGCAGCAAGCCAAGTCTGAACAGCTTTGGAACCAAAACACTAGTCTAAGAACAGGCCAGTGTGACAGGTCCGCGTCTCAATCCAACTAAAGTGGCGGAAGGTTGAAATATAATATGTGTAATAAGCACGAAGAATTGGAGTGTGTGAATCAGAGGTGGAAAATGTAAGTTACAGTCTTGTGAGCATGCTGGAAAATCAACAGTCTGCAATCTGTCGTGATTTTAACAGACAAGAAAGAATCCCACATATTTGTTGCCGCTTTGATTTATAACAGGTAATAATAAATAATAAAACAAAAACTGTTTGAAAGTCAGGTTACAATTATTACAAACGCCAGTGAACACAGGCATAGCTGAATGGGGGGCCAGGAGTGGCCATGGCCGCCCTTAGCCAATCATTAATCACCCCTGTGGTCCCCCTGTAGGTAATAAATGACAATAGAAAAGATGTTCTCCCTTGACCTCAAAGCTGAAAGAAGATTGTCCGTTTTACCTTTTAGTTAGAGAGCATAGATGTGCAAATGCATTTATTTATGAGCAAGAGCTTTAGAAAAATGTTTTGGAAAATACAGATGTTGTGCTCGTTAATTTTCCTCTTAGAACAGTGTAGAATAACTCTGAGGTTCTGATGTCTATCTGCTTTCAGCCAACCCTTAGGTCATAGTGGTTCTTTCCTGGTCACCTCTATAATAGTTTTCTGGCCTCTGCAAGCGAAGTTGTGTTTGCTACAGTGATAAATCTGTAGCATGTTGAACTGTAATTTTCATTCAGTATTAAGCCATCGTATGCTACTAAAAAGAAAGACAGTGTGACTGCAGTGTTTTTTATATAAATATCATTAATGTATTTATGTTCAATATGAGGCCTCATCGTTCAATACAAATTTCCTTTGCTATTCCTCACTGTTCCCCGAGAAATACGGTATAATTTATGTTGATTTATCTTACATATTCAATTTACCTGGGCTGATATCTATTGTAAATTGCATCTATTTATGTCATCTTCAATATATAGTTATATACTGTATTCCAATAGGTATTTACATTAACTGTATGTCTCCTGTGTGTAGCACCTTAGCACCAAAGCAAATTCCTTGTATGTGTAAAACACTACTTGACAAGAAAACTTTTCTAATCTCAACAGGCCCATTTGTTTTATCCACAGAGCGGTGTTTGGGTTGGTGAATTTATGTTTCTCCTAAACATCTTTCTCTGCAGGGAGTCTCTGTCAGGTAGGCTCATTCAGCTGCAGATCTTCAAGCCTAACGAAGAGGACTATAAAGATGAGCAGATTCCCTGAAGCAGATGCCAGATTGTTTTGTTAAAATTAATAAAACCAGTTTCATGTTTAGTTCCTGCCCTTCTCTCCTCTGCTTCCTTGTGAAACTTGAGGAATCCTTGACACTCTCCACAAATTGCTCTTCTGGTTCCACGATACTCTGGTTCACAATAATCCGTACAACATACACCACCACCAGTAGACTCAGACCGTTCCTGGATGCTGTCTGCTGTAGTGGTCGAGTGGGCTCCCCATATGCTAAGGCTTTATTTTGCGTGACTGTCCTGATTTAAATTTCCAACCTTGAAACATTAATCATCGTTTTTAATCTAACTTCTCCTCAGTCCCAACCAGAAACCTTTTAAACCTCTTTTTAGTTTTCGCGTTTGTTTCACGCACAAAGAGTGAAAAGTTTAACAAACATGACACCATTAAAAGTATGTTTACTGATTGATTTCACTGTAATTCGGTGTAGCTGTGTTTACAACCTAGCCTCATGTTCTACTAAAGCCATGTGTATTCAGTAAAATGTAAGTGCCAGACTCCTTTGATTTTTGTGTTCATGTCTAGTGTGGTCATGTTAAAGTGACTGTGTCTGCCAAACTACATCCAGTGGGACAGCTGCTAGGCGTAAAAGTGGAGTTGTCCTTCTGGTAAAAGTAAAAAAGAATAAACTCTGCTGGCAGCAGTTAATGTAGCATGGAGAATTTGAGAGATGGTTTTTGCGTGCCATCATTCATTTTCATTCGCCCTGAGTGGGGTTGCCGCCGGAGATATCAATCTGTCTGTGGATACTTATACTGGAGCTGTCATGTGCCACCATGCAGTAGAGAGCTGTGGCAGGAAAAAATGGATTACTCATCCTGACGCAGGAAATTTCTTTAACCGGGAAACACTTTATGCTTCAACAGCAGAGTGTGGATGAGGCAAACCGAGAGAAGTTTAGCTCAAATTAGCAGAAAGTTATTTTGTACAGTAATTTAATTAGATACAGATGTAGGTTTTTGTAAAATGGTAACAAGTGAGTCGATTGCAGCATGTAAACAGGGTGGAAGTTGTTTCACTGGAGCTCCACATCTTTGATGGAAGCATGTCAGGTGCCTGTTCAATAGAGTTATAAATAGCACATGGCAGCTTCATGAGCTGCAGACCCTCCTTACTCTGTGTTATTAGTTCCATTTGGGTTGGTAATTGCTTTTGCTGAAGCAGTGAACCACATCACTGATGGATGGAAGCTAAATGTGAGACAAGTCTTAGACAGGAAACCTTTCAGAATGCAAGTATTTCCTCTAAACCTAACGGCTTACATAGAAAACATGATGCCCATATTAAAAACTAGCCATGTTTGAGCTTCAGATTTATTTGATGTTTTGTTTTCTTTTGCCTTGAAACTCTTAGATGAGAATATTTAAGATTTTTGATCATCTTCAGCATTAATAGCTGCTCTGCATCCTTAAGTCTAGTAGTTTTATCTGTAAAATCCTAAAATTATGCTTATTGTGAAAAATAAATAATACCAAATGTTAAATAAAAAAAAAACATATTTTCAACTATTATTGGCCCATAGATCTTAAGGTGCTCTTCCTTTCTGCCTGACTTGACCTGTGGGTTAGAATCAATTTCTGAGATGAATAAGTGAAATGAATTACATTTTAGAATGGCTGCCACTGTGGTGAACAATGTGTATTAAAACTTGAAATGCTTTTACACAATAAGCACTTATAATTAGCTGCCCTGACTGTTTTGACATATAACACATCACCTTAATGTTCCGAAAATGGGAACGACCAGCAAAAAGATCAAGAAGAATTTCCGTTTTCATTATTCTCAATCCTCAAGGGGCTTCCTCCTTTGTCTGGCTCCATAGAACCACCAACCAGAAGGTTATTTTTCACCTCACCACCTCTTAGCCTTCCCAGTGACAGAAAAAAACCCAGTGGGTCTTATGCCTGCAGATGGCTTGGTAGTGCTGATGGGGCGGTCAGGAGTGCTGGAGGCTGAGCAAGGATGTGTGCAGGAGAGGGGAGTAACAGTAACACTAGCTGGACTGTGAAAAGCCTGGGAGAAATGTGGGGAATGGATGAGCCAGTGCCATGGCAACAAAAACAAAGGGAGGGCGGCGTAGCTGAGACTCCCGAGGTGACTGCTCCTGCTTTTTCCTGGATTTCCCTTATCACTGGTAGCAAGATGTTCACCCAGGTTGACAGCTCATTAATGCTGATGGTTTCGGTCGACTTTTTATACAATTTCTGAGACAGAACTAATTATAAAAACAATATGAAAATTTCACAGTTTTTTTTCCCCCTCCACATTAATAACATCTACATCTGATCCAGGTTCTACTTTGTGAGAAATTAATGAATTTCTGAACACATGTTTACTGCAAAATAATTATTTTAAAGCTTAATGGAATATTCATAAAATCAAAGAATGGAAAGAAAATTGCTCTGACAAGAGAAATGAAGAATTTATTGAAAGTCCGTGCTTCACGCTGAGGTCGGATTCAGCTGAAGCTCATCCCACTGTGTCCATGACCTAAGGGTCGCATCCCGACGGATTCCAGTGGGAGTTTTCAAAGGGCTCTTCAAGTTCATTTCCTACACTGCAGGAAGACTGTCTGCATTTGGAGGCCTCCTGGGAAGACGACACTAAGTGAATCCTTTGCTCTGCACTGGATCAACCGCAGAACAGTATCCTGACTTCATCCTTTTCTGTCTGTCAGCTAAACTGTATGATTATTGGTAAAGTAAAAACTTTACACTAATGAATGACACTGATTTCCGTTTGCATTTCTTTGTTTCATTTGCTGTTTTATTCTTTTGGCCCTAAAAACAATGTGGCTGTAAATAATAATAAAGCACTTAGGACAAAAGCAGGAGACTTAGGACAAAATACCAGGTGAATTTCCCTCCTTACTCCTATAGATATTGGGATGGGGATGTAAGGATTTTAAAAAAGAAGACCCCAAAATTCAGTTCAGTCTGAAATCAAGCTGTATCCATCAATTAAAAATACGTGTAGTTCTTGTAGGGTATTTATATACAGCTATTACTTGTGTAAACAACACATTCATTTCAAGCTTTTAATTAATAATTTGAGCTATTCTTTTTCTAAGTTGAAGGGATTAAACTACTTAGGACTTCATTTTGCTCCCATTACACCTCTGAAAAAAATAGCATTTAATGTGGATTATTTGAAATCCACACAGGATCAAAATTATACATTTAGGCTAAAATATTTACTAAAATTTGGGACTGCAACAATAGTTTTTTTTTTTTTTTTACTTTTAACCATCAAAAGAGTACCTATTAAAGTTTCTTGTTATTATTATTTGGTGGTTTCCTGGCATAAACTTTACCCTTTGGGTCGACTAGGGGTTCATACAGGAGGACAGATGCGGACATACAAAAGGAACACAAAAGCCCTAATCCTTAATCCATCCACACATCTCTAATGTTGAAGTATAGCCCAAAGAAATGGAATAATCATAATGTTAGCCTGCTTCATTAATTCCAAACTAGCCCTAATGTTTGCTTTGAGCTTTAATCCTCTTATAACTCTGTTAACTGTCTATCTGTTTCATTGAGGTTAAGTTGGAAGTAATCTGTTTTTTGTTCTCTACAGTTCATCTACATTGTGCAAACAAAAACAAAAAAAAAACATAACTTACTAATAGCTCAAGTTACAAAGCTACTATCATCATACTTGACGGTGGCTATAGTGCTGCTAGCTTTGAAAGCCTTACATTGGCTCCCTCTTCTTGTTACTATTAAAATTAGCATTTTTTGTTTTATATAATCATAACTTTATATTTTTTTTCCAGAAGACATTTGGTTTGCCCATTTGGGCAGCTGTAAGTTTGGTCAAACTTAATGCAGCTAGTTTTATTTCTGCGTTTTCTTCCTTAACTGTGGCACGTTACATATATCTGCTAAAAATACATCAATTTTTGTCAAGGTGAAGAGGAAGCCTCACAGAGACAAACAATTAGTCGTGCCTGGACATGTCTGTAGGCATGTTCTTATCAAACAAGACAAAAATAAGTGAATAAAAAAACACCAAAACAATCCTTTATACTGCACCTCTGCCTTCTTTCCAAAGGCTGCAGACAAAATAAGTCGTACAGCAACCCAAACTAAAAAAGTAGGAAATTTCTAATAAACTAATTCTATGTGTTTAAGCGTAATATTAAAAGAAAAATCAACTCTGGAGCCCTGAGAAGAATAATGATGCTTCCATTTAAGCTTATCTTGTATCCTGTAGCTCCGGATCTGCTTATCAGCGCTTAAAGCTCCCATTTAATTTAGATTTCTACTGCCAGATGATCATCACTGAGATGTAGGAAGGTGTGCAATTCAAATGTTTGATGTTGCTAATCATAGACAGAGGCACAAGACTTAATGTGAAACAGCAAAACATTTCAGAAATGCTTTCTGTTGTCAATGACTGAGAGTGACGTTTTCCAAAAAGCATCTTTTCTCAAATCTTTGTCACAGCCTGCAACTTTCCTAGCCAAAGGCCACATCCCTGAATGCTCTCACTGCTATCTGTTTTCTCTGTCGTTCTCTATTTCTTCCCCTCTTTTTCACCCTGTTTTCATCTTAAATCCTAAATGACACTGATGTCCCTGGGCTGCTCTTCATCGTCTTGTTGCGTTAGCACTGCAAAAACAGGGCAAGTTTGCAAGAACCCACAAAGCCTCTCCTGACACGTTTATTGATGTTTTTCGAGTCTCAAGGCCAAGTTGCCAAAAATAGTATTTTGGCATTCTTAGGAAATGTTGAGAAAAATGTTTTGCTTTTAAATCTTACAAAGGACTTTAGGAACTAGGAGTTAATTGTTGCTATAAATGTGTAGTTAAAGTTTTGGATGAATAACTTAGAGGTCTGGACTTTATTTTGTGGAGTTTGGAAATGTGCAACAAGAATCAAAATTAATTTGAAGAGCAGAAGTTATGGGAATGGGGCTTGGGAATGCATCATTTCAACGGAGTGAGTCCACAGGGATATAACAGACTTAACCTTTTGAAACAAAAAGCTGGTTTGATAAGCATTTAAAGTAAAAGCAATCTAAACAGTGGTCCCAGATGAAGGAAACTATTTGAAATCCTAGTTGTTCCACATATTAGGACAACTCATACCACAGTGTTAAATCAGCTTGACCCGTATGGTGACCCCTTTCAACCGGCATGGATCTCCACCATAAGCCGAGGCAGAGTCCAAACAGGAACATTGCTTTAATCTTTGACGGGGGAAATGCCATTTTTGAACAACATTAATTCTAGGTCACAGGAGTCAACAAAATATACAGTATATTTGATCTTTGGGGCAAATACAGACATATGCTGGTATTTGTCAGGATGAGTGAAAAATAAATCTCCTGAAGAGATGACCTTTTACACAACAGCAGATATTGCCATTCATGGAGGAGTCCAAAAATCAAGCATGCAGGTTAAACACATATATGTTTCACATAAGCAAAAAGTTTAAATCTGTGGTAGAATTCTGCAAAAGGTCCCAAATTGTCTCAGGATTTATGAAAGATGTCAGTAACCAACTTTAGGATTTACATTTTTTTACTTACACATTTACTCTTTGAACTTTTCAAGAAGCATATTTAAACCGAATGAAGGTGTTAAAAATGTTTAGGACACAAAGAGCATGAGGGAAAGATATAAAAAAAATATATAGATTATTAATCAGGAGGTGATATGAAGCAGATGAGGCAGAAGTTAGAAGCTGGGGGAGGCAGATTAATACACACAGCTGGACTACAACACAAAAAACACTTAATCCAAGTGGAAGGAGAAATGTTTACAAAAGGGCATAAACTAGAGCACACAAAGAACAGAACAAGGCAATAAAATAAGGACCTTAGCACAAGAGAGCTTGGAAGGTTCAGTTTAGGCAACTGGATGTGAAGTTTTCTAGAAGATGTTTCTCCTCTTATCCAAGAGGCTTCCTAGGTTCTGACTGATGCAGGAGAAAACAGGGTTAAATATACTGCAGGTGTGACAAAGAATAGGGCAGGAGAGAAAGAAACAAAAAGTGACTCTGATCCCTCCAGCATAATGGCCAGTAGAGTTCACCATAGGTTGGCCATTATGTTGGAGGGATAGGAGCCACCTTTTGTTTCACACTACAGTATATTTATCCCTGTTTTCTCCTGCATCAGTCAGAACTGATGAAGCCTCTTGGATGAGAGGAGAAACATCTATAAAACTTCATGTCCAGTTGCCTAAAGTGAACTTTCCTAGCTTGACCATGACCTGAATGACTGAGAACCTTTACAGATTAGCACAAGAGAGTAACCTGTATGGCAACACCTAATGGACAAAATAAAACACACAAAAAATGAACTCTATAATGATCTTAATAAAAGATGTTCATTTAAAAGTTTTTTTTATTTGTCTTTGTGAGTAATTGTGCCACACAACTATTTCTCAGCTTTCCATATTTGACTTTTTGCCCACCGTCATCCAATTAAGAGAACAGAAGAGAATAAAGCAAGGCACTAGGTGAAAGGATTGTAGCTCGTATTAACAAGAATTGTCTGATGTGCAACGTATGAAAATACAGATAAATTGTAGAAGCATCACTTTATTACAAAACTTCCACAACTTGCAGTTCATAATTTTGACAGCTTATTGCTTTGGAAAGTTATGACATGATCTATTTCCATTGCTAATAAAACAATGTGCTAATTGCATAACAGTTAGTGGAAAAAATTCCTAATAAAATGACTATAAATTTTGTGAAATATGCACAAAAAGTGTTTTTCAGATAGCAACATAATCAGCTCAGTTGTCTGACTTTGATATCCAGATTAACTGAAAGAAGAAGGGTTTTGAATGCTTCAGGTGATTTATATTTTAACAGCATTAACAGCGGTGCATTCAAGAAGTTTACTCCACCATATGTTGCATTTGTTTTTCCCTGTAGGGGGGGACCTGATCAACCCAAACAGACAGATGCAGGGAAGCTACAACGAGGCCACCTCCCTCCCCTGGAATGGAGCCTATATAGAGTAAAAAAAAAAAAAGAAAGTCTTATTAGGCCAAAGTGGCAGCTCCCCTTTAAAGGAAAGAGGTCCATATAACCAGAAACCTTTCCATCCCTCATAGCAGCTTCCATTACCCTTGCCCCCTTCCCCCTAACTCCCAGCCAGATCCATCCATCACATCTATTGATCTTGTCTCCCCTTCGTGTGGTACATGTCCTTTATTTCTAGACTAAATGGAAAGGATGGCAGAAGTGGCATGAGATATTTCAGCTTTCCAGTGACAGGAATGTCCCCTCTTGGGATACACAGGGTGAACCAGCGGCTTGGCTTCTTGTAAAAACTGTTTTGTTCATGGATCTGAATGAATGCACCCTCCCTGAAGGAGTTACTAACAATATGTTTTTCCATCCTGAACACTGAAATAATAATCCATCTGTTGCTTGGTCGGCTGCACTCTCAGTATTCCAGAAGAGGCCACAACCCCATATCTCTGATCCTACACACAAGACAGTAAAAACAAATCTTTCTTGAACCGAAGTCAAACCGTTGTTTGAAGTTCAACAGTGATGGTTAAATAAAAAATGTATACCATTAGTCCCTTTGACCAGATTTGCTGGTGTGTCACTCTGAGTTTTCCCTTACTTTGATCTCATTACTCTGATGTATTTTTGGGGAGAGAAAAAAGCTTAAGCTTTTAAAGCGATTGCCTCTGAGGAAACATTTTAGAGCAGACTGGCGTAAGCACTTGTTAGGCTTCAAACTGGGATTTATCTCACAGTATGTGACACATTTTGAAACTGTCATTCAAACACAAAACACCCTTATAAGTAAAATATATTAGGTTAACAGAATTGACATTCATTTTTAATGCTTGACAAAATTAGGTTTGGATGTTTGATCAGAGAAAGTCACAGCAGAATGTTTTTGATGCCCTATATTATAAAAGTGTATTAATGTTTGTATTATCCCTCTGATTGCTGTTTATCTGTTTGTGTTCTGTGTTTCTGCAAGTGAATGATAAGAAAAACTTACCCCACATATATAACTCACTCATTAGTAGTTTCTGATGCAAACCTCACCAGACTTTAGAAATTACTATTTATTGCATGATTTATGGGATGTTCCCCAGAAAAATGTGTCAAATCACACAAAAATATTTCATTGTGATTCAAACTGATGCAGGGTATAACTTTTGTGACTACATTTTAATGGATTAATGACTAAATTAGGTGTCTACTTTTTTTAATTCTAGTATTTAATTTTCTATCACGGCACAGAGTAGTCTTTGAATTGTTTTTCTACTATTTCATTATTTAAATAGAGTTTCAACAAGTATTAGAAGTACATTAAAAATGCTGCTGAAGAGTCCTGACCGACAAATGTTACAATACTCCTTTAACCACTGAACTAAAAAATTTAGGGTTTGCTCAAAATTATTTGTCTCGACACCATCATGACATTAGAACATTCCTTCCAAACTTGAGACGTCCCCTAACATCATTTGACTATGTTTAAGTTTTAATGTAACTTTCTTAAATGCGCATCTTTTTTTCATTTGGAACTCTTTCTACAGCAAATTGTAGGTAAGTATTTTCATACAAATAAACTCACAAATAAGTCAAACAGTCATATGTTCCCGTTTCCGTATGCATGTTTGCGTGACAACAGCAGGAATTAGGTTAAAGCACTGCTGTGTCTGTAAATACAACCACACATCTGGCCAGGGGTGGAGGAGGAGGAGGAGGGATAATGAGGATGTTCGTTAATGTGTTTAACCTCCCCGTTTATAAAAGCCAGGTCACGACCTGGGTTTGATCTTTTTCATCCGTGTTAAATGTTTGATTACCGGAAAGTTAAAAATCATAAACCATCTTGGTAAACAGCTGGTTGATGTCTATCACATCATTTTAATTCTTTATAAACTGATTTTGTTTTCCCCAAAAGAGAGCATGGAGCTCGGTGGAGGAGAGCAGTTTTTAGTGCATGACAACCTGGTCTCTTTTATATGAAGTGACATATTCAAAAACACTGACTTCATCAGAGATCTTATCCTGTAAAATAATCATATACACCACAAAATAAGACTGTTTTTGCAGCTCTCTGGTTTAATGAGGGCACAAAGGTGAATGAGTTTGAGATTAAAGCGGCTGTCAGCACGATTCTTTTCATCCCTGTTCACCCATCGTTATATGTCTGTAGATGACTCTGTTTAATTATCCTGTAAGACCTGTGGCTAAAAAAACATTTGCTTATCCACAAGCTAGACTGATTTCATTATATTAACATATTATTGTGCATTTTTGAACTCATGATCTCTGATTTCTGAACCCCCAATAGCTAAATCAGTATCTTTTGGTCAGTCTATAGATTCAAAGTAAAATATTGTCCAAGTGAATGATGCTCAATACTTTGATTCCAGAGCAATAAGTTACAGTATTTTTGTTGTGGTGGTTATTTCCTTAGGGAATGTTTTAATAATTGTGTTTGATTTTAAACATTAGTGTTAAACTTTAAAGGCAATGCAATTTTTGACTGACTCTTATTTATGTTCCTCCTTTCACTGGTTTGAGGAAAAAAAAGCGGCTTCAATTAAGGACTGCATCTAAATTATTTAGGACATTTAAGTCCACTGGGCTCTCCCTTGTTCTAAACTGATCTTGTAAATTTATTCAGCCACTAAAACAAAAGGAAGAATAAATTTAACTTAGGTTCAGAAACTACAGCCAAGAGCAAAAGAAAAGCCCACTTTGCCAGTGGTACATTATCTCTAAAGGGACAGGTTCACCTGGCACCGAATGACCTCTAATGAAAATCAGATTCACTCAGTGACCAGAGGTGACATAAACACGCTCACACAATGAAAGGAGGAGAAAAAAAAGGTCTTCGTTTTAAATGAGAGAAATCTCTGTGGATTTATGGGACAAGAAGGTACAAAAAGTCCAGTTGGAAGCCTCACAACTTGTCCATGATTTTGCTGCAGCAGCATCAGAGGAAAATCTGAAATAAATTGAAGTAAATTTAACCAATATTCACACTATTTGTACTTATATCTGTTAGGAAAAACTGTATATTCTTGGATACAAGAATTAAACAATAAGCTGTCAAAACAAGGACATCTGAAATGTCCTTGAAACAGGCTGAAGCCTAAATTATGTTCTTATAAACCAAAATGACTTTTTCATATTTTCTACATCTACATCCTGTGTTGTTGGCCAAAGATATGCATCAAGTCCATATTGGAAGGATTACGGAGGAAAACTAGTCAATCTTATAGAGATCAGATGAGCCTGACAGGAGGCCAGACACTGAGAGTAAAACAGGAAATATTTTATGTAAAAACAAATCCCATACATTTCAAAATAGGAGGGAGATTCTAAACTTCAACTTTTTAAAACTTAGTACACAAAATAACTCAAGGAGTTCTCCATTCTTCTTACTGATTTTTCTTTTTTTTTGAAACTTAAAAAAAACATCATTATAATGCATTTTTTGTTGTTTGAGAGAGATGGTCTCAGCCTTACACAAACAGAATCTTCTACCAAATCTCGGTGCACGTTTCATATTTAAAGATCATCATTTGTAGTACAAATCCACATTTAAAATAGGTTTCTAATGGGGCAGCAGTGAAATGAAAGAATGTACCCCATAGATGGGTTAAATTATAGTTTAGCTTACAGGGAATACCAAAATAAATCACCAGTGCTCTTATTGACATCTAGAGGCACTATGATGTTCCCTTGTTCTCTTGCTGCAGACATGTTAAGCAAAAATATCAGGATAATGTTTGGATTTACTACTATTTTGAAATGTTTGTATAAATATAATGTTATCATTTTATATATAAAGAGTAGGGGCAGTATTACCCCACTGGCACAAGTTATTTTGTCCTATTAAGGGTCTTGGTCCACTGGATGCTGCAAATTTCTTATGAGGGAAGATTCAGCAGCAATAAGTACTTTAGATAAACGAGGATTTGTTCATTTTAAAAATGTGAGAAATTTCACAATTTTGGTCTTAAAGGAACAGGTAATGTTTAATTTGTCCTTTACAGTTTAAAATCATTTTTCCGCCTAATAAACAGTTCTAACACCACTTTGGCTCCATATAGAAGCTCTTCCACAAAAGTCAGGAGTAGGATTTGATACAATAAGTCCAGGCATATGTTTGGTGCTACATTGGTAGTATCTGATCACTGGCCAACACTCCAAGGCACAGGGCCTGGTGAAACTTATCAAATTTACAATGCTCCCAATGAATAATGGGTTAATCCTTGAGAGATAAATTTACTGCAGATAAGATTAACAGCTGAAGACCTTTCAACAAAATCCCATTTTAAAAATTGAACTGTATCAAGAATTCATGACTTGTCAGACTGTGGTGAACAGATAATGCAAAAACAATGAACAGTGGACACTATCAAAACAATTGGAGTGTTGTGGTGTTTGGAAAACAATTACCTTAACCTGGAGTTGACCCTCAAATGAAATCCTGTCTAAGACCCCAGATAACCTTGAAAGAGATCCACTAAAATCCACAAACTCACGCAGTCATTCATGTAATGTTCTTTCTTTCTTTCTTGAACTGCAGACACGCCACTTTTTTCCGGAGGGACGTCCAAAAACAGAGTTTCATTTTGTAACATCACTGCTTTTATATCATAAAAGGATTAAAAACCAAATCGGTTGGTATTTGGAGGGAAAAGAACAGAAAAGTGATCCACCTCATGAAATGCTACCAAACAACGTTTCAACCCGACTGCAGAGACGAAGCACCTGAGGCTGCGTGGTCCTTCGTTTTACATTAAGAAACATCTCACCAAGCCATGTCTGCCTGCTGAAAACCATCTGTGTTTTCCTTTGTGTTCATTTCATGAGAGGAGTTGCCACGTGGATCACAGTATGATGCAGGTTCAGATTTTGTTATGAGGTAGTGCTGCCTGGTACGAAGACATGTGCCAGGGCCCTACAGATCTTAACACGCTGCCTGAAGCTGATAGATGTGGAGACTTCTGGCCAGGCAAATGCTTTGCTTTGCAACCTGGCAGTAATAAAAGAATGACCCGTTGTGTTTGTGCCGCTGCACATGCACTCCACAGTGCTTACAGCCCAGAGCACTGGATGGTAAATGCGCCTGAGAACACCAAACCTGCTACCAGACAAAGAATCAGATGGGGACCAAATAGTGCCATTTCAACTTCCATCCCCCCCCAACACCACATTCTGTGTGTGGCTGCCTTACCAATTAACCACAGAGCTGCTGCTGGTGAGATAACAATACAGAACCATGCATCCCCTAAAGTGTTGCCGGAGGACCATTATTAACGCACTGATATCTTCTACATGTCACCACTGCCCTCACTTGCCTGGCAGCACGCCCTCACATTTGACGAAACGTACATCACCAGAGGGGGCTATGATTAAGTCCAAGAAGAAAACAGCAGGACACAACATTAGGCTGAACCCAACATGATGTAATTAGTGAGATGCTGTTAGGAATAAATATGAAAGCTCGTACAGTGACTTCAAACTGCTTTGTAGATTAAAAAGTATTCTCCAAAAGTACACTTCAAAGTAAAATATTACTATTTAATCAGGAGGGAGTAAAAAGTGAACCTCAATATTAGGTCTTTTTTTATTATTTAGAACATGTTTCTCAGTACATGCTGCATTAAAAAAAGCAAAGACAGACTAAATATTGTATTTTAAAGGCACCCAAAAAATAAAGTGTTTAAGTTAACTCACATTTCTTAGCACCACAAAAATGTGTTCTTCATTGAACTCAATTATGTGCAAGTACAATTCATCCTTACAGAAAACACAGAAAAAAGTAGTTTGCTGATGCTAAATGAAGACATTAATGTTAGTTTGTGTGCAAAAAAGAAGTTAGCAGGTAAAAATGTTCCGATTGTCCTTGCAGAAAAGAATTTCTGCTGCTGACTCGGGGTCAAGCACTCGGCGGACTCCTCCGACTCTGCTGGTTTGCAGAATCAAGATTAACAATAAAAAGTGATATAAAACTGTCACAGCAATGTTTGTCAATAAAGATCCAAAGTGGCTAAAGAAACAATTTAAAATAAGTAAAAAGTGTCTTTTAATAAAAATTGCATCCTTCAGATCCTTCAATTTTTTAATTAACATTGTTTGGTAAAAGCATTAATACCTCCTGGACATTTTTTACATAATTTCAAATTAGAACCACAAACAATTTCTCAGTATTTGATGTAACAAATCAACATAAAGTTGATAGTGATAACTGTCCACAGAGGTTTTGAGTTGCTGCCTTTTACTAAACCAAACCTAAAGCAGGATCAGGTTATAAAACAATAAATAAGTTGTTTATTGTTCTGCTGTGCAGTTCAAGCTATCAGCACTAATCTAATAATTTGCTCTGAGAGGCTTATAATAAGACCATGTAGGAAAATCTGTTGATCAGGTTATTAGACATGTCCTGCAAACAATAATACTTCCATTATGGAAAAGTAGAGAAAAATAAAAGTTTTATTTAAACAAGGCCATCATTTGTTCTGCTTCAAGTTTATACAAGGGGCACAGTAAATGTGGAAGGTGTTCTGGTGGGATAAAATCAAAATTGTATTATTTCAGCCACTTGCAAATGCAAACTACTGCCATTATTCCCAGTATAAAACAAGGTGTTGGCAGCATTATGCAATGGGGATACCTTTCTATAGCATAGAAAGGGGTTAATGTGAAGATGGGTGGAGTTAAATCCACAAAGATTCCTGAGGAAATTTGTTTGTGGCTTAAAAACAAATACGAGAAACTTGTAGAACCCCCCAAACCTACTTTCATGGTTTGAATGCAATTATATCGAAAGTCAGAGTTGGAGTCCAAGGTAAAACTTAAGATTGTATATAGCTGCTCTCCATTAACTGGCAGAGACATACTTCAAAAGAAAAAAGCTATAACTGCAGTGCTACTCAGGATCTTTCTTGTTCAGATTTTATAAAAGCATGTAGCATTTTCCTTCCATTTTACAATATAGCCCTAGTTTGTTTGTTGCCCAGTGAAATACATACAGGTTTGTGGTTGTAACGTGACTATATGTAAAAAAGGTTCAAGGATATAAATCCTTTCTAAGGCAACGTGTAGTTTATACTTTCAGAGCAGAGGCTGGTAGTGAAGCTTTGAATGGAGCTGTGCAGTAAACTGATTTGAGGTCACATCTGCTGCTGCACTGACGTTATGCTCCCATCGACCTGCCTGTGGGTGTGCTCCCAAAACACTATAGGCGTCCATCTTAAATGTCCCAACTGTCACTGAAATATTGGTCTTCTTCTTCTTCCTCCTCCTCCTCTTCTTCTACTTCATCCACCTTTGCTTCAGATTCATCCTTTATTAACTCATCCAACAGCCCTGCTTCCTCTTCTTCCTCTTCTTCCATCTGCAGTTGCGCGAGCATGCTTTGTAAGGTGGATTTTACAGTCTGAACTTCTTTTTCCAACGACTGTGCGGAGAAAGTTAAGGAAGACTCAGATTTCTCAGACCAGTGGATATTAATATGTAAATAAAAAGAACAAACCAACAGACAAATGACAGGGGAAATGTGACACATGTCCTTCCTATAGGACAGCCCCAATGAAGTCATCAGTTTTCAACAGATTACCGGGACAGATCATCTAGTTATACCCACTTTAACCCTGTTTAATTCACTATTTATGAGCTCATCTAAACTGTGCACCCATGCAAGCCGATTGTCCAGATAGATTATTCATGAACCATCAATGAAACAGCAAAGAGGCAGTGGAGGGAATCCTTAACCTGCTTGGAAACATAAATGAACCGTGAGTGTCCACGCTGAGTTGGAAGCCAAAGGATGTTTATAAAGATGAAGCAAACAGGGAGCCTGAAAAAATATATATATATGAATGTTAGAGCAGCTTTGTCTGAACAGGATAACCGGTGGGTTTCCAGTTGAGCTCCTACTCTGTCGGACTCTGTCGGACTCTGTCGGTCTCTGTCGGTCTCTGCGGTTCGGTTGTAGACTCTTCATCCGCCTTGCTTGTTGTTGGTGGTCAGTGCCTGGTGGCGTTTATTGCATGGAAGCCTCACTTCTGTCATTCTGCCCCATGGTAACTATGGCTACAATGTAGCTTAGTGCTGTCAATGTGTGCATGAATGGGTTAATAACTGTATTTAATATAAAGGTCCTTGGACCTGATAAAGTGCTATATGACAACAAGCTATGGAGAGGTATAAATATCCCATCTACTAACCACACGAGGTGAAAACAGATACCTTATATCTGCCCATCTTGGTCAATCCCACTATCCTGAGAGCAGGGGTCCAATTAAGACCTGTAACGTCTCCTGGTCTGGACTTTCTGTCACTACGATAAAAGTAACAACATGACTAATAACGTTTTAATTTATTTCTGCAAACCAACAATATAACTCATCATCAACACATCCTCCGTGTACTCAGGAGTCTACAATCCCGCAGCTGAGTGCAGCGACTTCCACTATGAGAAATAAATGGCACATAAGGACATGGAAACTGAGAGGTGGGAAGAAGAGGGCGATTTCCACCTGCCAGTATGATCATCATTGGTATGATGTCCGTGATTTAATTACCCTAAAGACCTCTGTTAACAACACAGTCATCCATTTTTCTATCTAACATTAAATGTTATGCCTATTACATAATCCACAGTAAGTTGCTACTGGTATTACCATCCTGTTCTAACATGACTGTCCGTGAGTGTTTAGCTTAAACTAGAGACTGCTCTAATTCCAGGTCTTTTATCCAATCAGTGTGTGGCCTTTAAAACCTAAATTCTAAATGATTCTGATAAAACATGCATGCTTGGTGTCCAATAAATGAGTCAATGCAATTACCTGGTTTTCTTTAGAAAGAAAACTTTGAAGTAATTTGTGATTTGATTGAATATTCTTTGTAAAGTGCCTTGAAATGACATGTGTTGTGAATTGGTGAAATATAAACAAACTAAATTGAATTGATAAGCAGAGAAGCTGAAGCCACTAACCTGTCCTCTCCACTGTTTCTATTACACTGTATGTTTAACTAATATACTGTACATTCCATGGATTTGTTTGTCTGTAAAACTGAAACTTTTACCTTTATTTTATTGTGACTTTTATTTAACCAGGTATGACTCAATAAGATTATGAATCGCTTTAGAAAGCGAAAGCCAAATGTAAAGAAAGAAAATGTGGTTCATCTTAATCTAGATTGACTAACATAAGGTGAAATCGATTGTCTTTGGTCTTAGAACACACAGGCCAGCCTTTGACTCCATGCATCAATCCCACTACTGTTTTAGCCTGACCTTTACATTGCAAAACTTAATGTTTTTGTTTTATTCAAACAGGTCTCTTACAAATATTACCCTGGATTCCAATAAAGCCTTTGGCTCCTGCCATATTTCAGAAACTACTGTTATGACAAGAAAAGCTGGAACATGTGTATAGTGTATGTTAAAGGGGTACAATTAAAAATATTCAATTACTGCGATCTGGGTCCAAACAGGATGTCATCTGGGTCTACAGGACACTATTTAGGAGGAATAAAGGTTAGTTAGCAGATTTTCCTTTATCCTGCTTCTGGAATATAAAGTTATTTAATAGTGTGCAAAAGTAGGAGGGGGAAAGGTTGAGCCAGAGAAACACAGTAATCTATTTCCAATCAGCTTTCTAATTAGCGCAGAGAATGATGTATTGTGACCTGTAATCAGCCTCAACAGTTTGATTTGAGTCATTATCACGGATATTGTAATTTCCTCTGTCAGATGCAAAGAGTTGAATTGGGCGGATGGGAAAAGGAGAGCAGAGGAAGGACGGGAGGGTCAGCACTAGGATTGACACTAAGATATGAAATGATCAGACTCATTACAGCAACGTTCCTCTGTCGATGCCCAACATCATCAGTCGCTTTTAATCTCAGCCCGTCATGACTGGCAGCACACATCAGTGGCTCTCTAATAACCTAAGATGAACTTTTAACATTTCATTTTCCAGTTAGTACAGCTGGTCTTCTAATCATGGTCTACCCTCTATTCTTTACCTAAAATAGATAAGTGAAATCAAATATGACATTATTTTCCCCTCTGAAGGTAAAGTCAGAAAAGAAAGCTAACATCCATCAGTGGCTTTGTTTACTTCTGAGTCAAAAAGCCTTGAAATGATTCAGATAGACAGGCAGGGATACATAGACAAAAGAAGGAAAGAAAGTGCAGGATTTATATTTACTGGGTTGAATTAGAAGGATATGGGTAAGGGCTTGATCCCGATTCAGTATAGCTGTTTGCAGTTTGTCCTCCAAGGCCATTAGTCTGTCACCGATCAGCTCACAGCGCTCTGTTAGGTCTGTGGCATCGGCCTCGCTGCACACATCCTGGAGAATAAAACAAAAGTAGGATAACAAATTAAATCAAATCTGTTCTGTGATACTTAAAATCACAAAAAGTACAATGACACAGAAATAAAGCAAAGCAGCTTTTATAAACCATGTATTCCAATCAAACCCCTTCTTAAATAAAATAAATTAATAACAAATTAAGTAATCCTTTTATTAACACAATGAAAGACGGTGCTAGGGCTTTACAAATCTTGGTTCAAAGAGTCATATGGATTAAAATTCAGAAGTATAAAACTCACAACAGACTACAAGGAGAAGGGAGAAAAAAGCTGTCTAATGACAGTATTTAAAGCATGTGATAAACTAATAAGGTGGGCTTGGATCTGTAAAAGCAGATTTTTGTGTTAAACAACACTAAGTTGGAAAGACATCCGCAAAGACCGTAGAAAAGCAACTTTTGACACTCATCATTTTATTAAGTGTTACCATCTTAGGAGAAAGCATCTTCTATCTAAAAATAATATTGTAGCAGATTGTAAAAGGATGCATGGTTTCATCTGAGTAAACCGCAGGGCTTCTCAATATGTTATTATTGTTTAAATATGTTTTTAAGCCTGTGATTTTAAATTTTAGTATTGTATTTCTACTTTATGAGTTGTTTTTTTATGCGGCCTTGGATTCAGATGATCCCTGTGTGTTCACATTGTGTGTATCTATGTTCTACCTTTTGTCTCCCTTGCTTTGCTCGATGACCACCTTACCGTCCTGCTCCCTCCACCTGCAATTCTAGAAATAATCCTCCCTGAGTATCTACCTCCTATATCTCCTCTCAGCTCCCCCTGCTCCCTATGAACACCCTTGTTTCCCACCTCTGCCTTTCTCCCAGTTTCCATGCCAGTATTCGTTTGTGTTTGCTGCCTCTTGTGGTCCTTCTTATCTCATTTAAGTTCTGCGTATGCTTAAGCCTTATTCTTTATTTATAAAATACTCACCTAATCGGAACAAAAAACTTTATTGTCATGCAGTATTTTACACTTACAATTCAACTCAATTTAAAAATACTCTATTTATCCCATAGGGAAATTAGTTTTTGCAGTAAACCATGATATATTTTACTGGGTGCTAAACATGAGCATAGTGGTGCTGCAGTTATCATTTGGGCTTGTTTGGCCCCGACAGGATCTGAGCACCTTGCAGTCATTTAGCTATGTTAGGACCCAAATACTACTTTGCACAAAAAAAGGTCCCAAGACCTTGATAAAGCTAAGCAATGCTGTTTAGAAAAGGGAGTCTAAATTAATCTACAATAAAGTAAAAACTCCTTACAATATGAAAGATTAATAAAGTCTTACAGAGAACTGTGTTATTACTGTTAATTTTGCTAAATAGTTTTAAACTGTTGAATCATTACGGCTGCATAGTTGATTTCCTATTTGCTTGATAAAAATGACAGTGTGTAATATGTTATGGGCATGCACAGCTTCTCAGTCACCCGGTATATGACAATCCTCAGTACTTAAGTATAAATAAAACGATGTAAACTGTCAGAAAAGGTCTCCAAGACAACACGCTTTGAGAAGGTAAAAGACACCACCAACTTTATCTCTAGAGCAGATTTGCAAGTGCTATTAGCTTATCTGTCTCTACATAAAACATTTTAAAGGTATGGTTTCATTTATTGTAGCTAATCTTTCCATGAAGGAAGTATAAAGCAGATCATTGCACTCTGAGGCAGCAACGCCTCTGGTTCAGATCTGAATAAAAATCCCAAACAAACTTATTTAGCACATCCGCTCAGTAAACTGTGACACCAAGTTCACAAGGGAAGATATCGAAGACAGACTGCTGCTTTTTTTGGACTGACTGGTATGCATTAAATGTTTAAAATCTCACAAGTGAATTTTTTAGTAGCCCACACTCAGAGACCAGTCCCTACTTTTTGAAGGTCCCTACAAAAATAAAAGGAAAGTAGAAGGAACATAAACATATTAAGAAAGGACTTTGAACATCAAGTGAGTCTATGTTCAGCCATCCACCAAAAGAATACCGAATCTACTAAAGGCAAAGAAAAACATTTCCATTTAATCTGAGGCTGGAAAAAAAAAGCTAAAAACAATATTTTTTCAAGCAAACCATTTCAGTGCGTTTAAAACACTCTGGAACAGAAACTAGTACACCCCAGGGATAAAACACCCAAACACTTAGCAATGTCATATATATGTGGTACGGTGTAGAGAGGAGTAGACCGACCTTTACAACTGGAAAAGCAAATAGGAGATGCATAAAAAGACAAATTAAAAGAGAAAACTCAAAGGATTAAGGCTTGGTGCTTCATTAACTGCTCAAACACAAAGGACATCCAGTACAAGATATCAATGTGCAGATTTACTCTCCTTTTACAAGCTTACAGTAAAAAAAAAAATCTAAACAATTTTAATAGATGCTTCCTGATTTTCAATATGACAATTATGGCCCAAAATATCACCAATTTCTTCTTTTCGTTAATTTTAGAAGGTAATGTGAAGATGATATATGTTAGCTAAGTTGATATCATGCATCTGTAATTTAGACTTATTCTACTGATTATACAGGTTATGTCCCATAAATGACAAATAATACACAGAGTAATATAGTTTGAACCTGTATATTGAAATAGTCCCTGCTTTGGCAATGTCTTATCAAATGTATACGGCAGAACCAAGGTCATAAGATATCTGCACATTGCAGCAGAGAATACAGCAGTGCTGAGCGTGTTTTGAAGGATGGCAGCTTGATGGAGGATCAGAGTGCAGTAGGACAGAGCACTCAGAGTATGGCTGACCATAATTAGAGCGTCCCCCTTTATAGACACTGTGTCCCAGTTTCTTCACACTTATCAAGCTTAGAGAACACAAACACACACGGGTACACAAATATAATCCCGGTAAACAGACATGCACACTCAAATAATACACAAGGAGTCTAATCTGACTCATAGCTTCAGGTGAAATATATCTGCTCAATGAAGCTCTTTGATGTCAGAGCAATCCCCAGAACGTCGTATCTCTGGTCTCTGCCCGTTATTCTGCTCCTTGTGATGATGTAACCCCCCCCCGACAGAAGTAAAAAATGGGCATGCTCAAGGCTCAACAATATGAATACACTGTCCCTGATGCAACTGGAGAATTAAGGAAGACATGAGCACAGATAAGCCATCAGCGTAAAACATCATACTCTATGTTTAGGAATTTTTAATAACGGCATTAGTGACACAAACCTATCCTCCAGCTTGTCTTGATGCGATGCTGTGATCAAGAAATAGATCATTGACCTTAAAGATTGAACCCAGTTTGGAGAAAAGCTTTTTTATCTCATCAGAACCTATTGGTTCTGATTCTGCACTAATAGCTTATTAATTGCCTTGACATTTTGTTGGTCACTTCATATTCAAGCTATTCAAGAACATATAATCCAAAGGCTGCATTATTCTCTGGTTCCTCTTCAAACTAATTACTGTCAGTACAATTATGCATAAAGTGTTTTGGTAATACATCAAAAGGATACGCCACAAAATCTCAGTAATTCTCACTGCGTTATTACTTGTAGTAATAATAATATTATAACTCTTAAAGTTGCGTAAAGTTGATGGAAGTGATTTATGAATTTAGTAGTCAAACTTATGCATGCCTTGGTATGATTATTTAAGAGTTAATGAGACAGAGGCAGAAGGTAATTTCTAAGCCTCCCTTGGGTGCTGTTCTGCCTGATACTTCTCACTAGGCGGACAATACAAACATTTATACTGTGTCGGGGTTACACTTGAGGTTGTAATTGGTTTTAGGAGGGAAAAAAACGTTTGCTGCTTTCTTGTTAAATAAGAAATTAAGAAGCAAATAAATAAATAGTGTCTTGAATTCAACCATTTTGCCATCAATGAGCATAATTACTGAATGCAGGAAGATCTCAGCAGTTAGAAAAGGGGCAATAATATGTGGAGGAAGATGCAGTGTTTAAAAGCTATTGATTTGTCAAAACTTACAGATAATTCATACGGCAGTATTATAAAAAAAAAAATCAATGCAAGGTAAATGGGTTGCATTTAGTCCTAATGGCTCACTAAAGCACTTATTCTCATTCATCCATTCACACAGAGAAGCACACAATCATACACCAGTTTAAAGATTGATACGGTGGGCGACATTAATGTCCTGTGGCAAGCAGGAAGCTGGAATGTCTTTAACAACCTCCTAATTGCCCAATGACTAATTCAGGTCTATGCCACAACAGAGATATATGGCTTTGTTTACCCTGAAAGACCACAAAATTAGGAATTTTACAACAGCTATAGTTAAGCTCAAAATTATTCATAACCCTGTCAGCTTTAAAATTCAAGTTTTTTTCATTTCACTAAGAAGTATTGAGCAGTTATTTGAATATTTTTACGAGGATTTTAATGATTTGATGACCTTCCTGTCTTTGAGATGAAGGTCAGCTTAATCTTCAGCTCCCTGCACAGATTTTGCAGAGCGTTCAATAGGTCATTTCAAAATGTTATCAGTTTTGGTTAGAAGAGAAATGCTGGAAGAAATAAAAGAAATAAACTTTAGATTCTAGTTCAAATCCAGTTATATAGTTAGAAATGTAGTATTTGGCAGGAATTTGCTTCAGATATTTGTTGTAATAAAAACAAAGACGGTTTCAACAGCAAAGCTAAATGTTGGTCAAACAAGATGAATCATTGTGAGATCAGATAAGAAACAGAGCATTCAGGAAATGTCTACATGAATTTTATGTGTAAACTGTTAGCTGTGTCAGCTTAAATTAAGCCTGTACAGAAAGGATATAAAGAATGGAGACATTTCAGAGAGATCATTTAAAAAATTTTCAAATTTTATACAATATCTAATATTATTCATCTAATATAATTGTAAAATCTATTATAGTAAAAACAAGGTGTGTAAAATAAACAGCTTGCATAAATGTGTGCATGCTTAATGTAATACATTGCTGGAGGAACTTTTGATTCCCATTTTTTAGCATTTATTCTTCTATCAGCTTTATTTCTGATCTTAAAGTTTTGCATTCCCTTAATCTAAAGGTCTCTCTCTTTTAAAGCCGCTTATATTTATATTTAATTGGCTTCTAAAAAAAAACTAAACAAAACCAAAAACGGACAACCTAAAAGGAAAAAATCATGATACTGCCAATTACTCTTCAGGTGATGTTTATGTGCTCACTATGTGTTTTAGAATAAAACCATGAAAGTTCATATTTGGTTAACACCATTTTGGGAAATCTCTCATAGGAGATTTTAAACAGGCCTGATTGAATTTAAATCAAAAGTCTTAGTTTAGACGTATGGAAAGCTGTGAAGATGAAGAAAAGTACCTGACCTAATTTCCTGCAGCTCTTTTAGTGTATTTATCAGTTGAAATACACACATTTCAGCAAACTTTTATGAGCTATTATGTTCAGATTAATTAGACTCACTATCAGTAAGTCTAATAACAAAGACTGAATTTATAAAATCAGACGATGCAATAACAGGGCACATTTTAATATAAAAGTGAGCACACTTGCAAAGAGAGACTCAAATACAGTATATATAGAACACAAATAATTTCATGTATATAAAATAAAAGAAATCACGTGGATGAAATGCTTTTACCAGATTTTCCACATAAAACTTATAGTAGTATAATAAGTTATAGTGAGAACTATGTATATTTTGGGACAGGGTAAAGAACTGATAATATCTCCTGTTTACTGTAAGCTTACCTGATCAGTTCAAATTGCTCATATTACAGAGGAGAGAGTCAAGAGATTATTACAAGAATATTACTCAAGTAAAAGTACGGAGTATAGCACAGAAAAACTACTCCTAAAAGTAATTTCTTTTCAAACTGTTAGTCAAGTAACTGTAACTAGTTACTTCCCACCTCTGATAACGCCTTAGTCCCAACACTGCTTATGAAATGTCTATAATTCTGCCCTATAGAGGTGAGCCAGTAAGCATCTAGAATCTGTTTTGTAATTAAAAAAGCTAATTACCGAGGCTCCAACAGTTGAAGTTTATAATTTCTCTGCTCTTGTTTTATTGCTGTCAACAAATGTGAAGAGGGACGGTGGAGAACCTTGAGATGATAAAGCAACAATTAGTGGAGATTAAAAGAAAACAAGAGGGCTAAAACACCCACTTCAATAAACACACACACACATACACACACCAATCAATCTCCATTGTGGCAGCAGGGCAGCGGCCTGACAGCAGCTAAGTGGAAATCATTTACTTAAAGTCATTATGGAAAGGAGAAAGAGGTCAGAGACTCAGCACAAAATCCGGCTCTTCCACAGCGCTATCACAACACCATGACGAGAACGATACCAGGCCCATTAAATGGCCATTATACCCTTTGACTCAGTGATGCATCATACTTTATTGAGACTGAATCATTTCTAGTTTTTTTTATGTCAAATAGATTTTATAACCTATAGTGATCTAAGTTCACAATAATATGCAATCATAACATCAAATGCCTTCCTCTGTCACCCCCACCGAACTGATAAACATTTTTTAACTACACCTCAGTATCTTTTACCATGATTTTATAGGATACACTAATATGAATTAGTGAGGGAGATTCTGCTGAAAGCCACCTTTACTAATATCCCTTAAAAATTCATAGCAATTAGTTACCTTAAGAGGCAATTTAATTAATAGTTAAGTTCCCCTGAGTGTAATTTCATATCAGCACGGTGAAGTTGAAATTTCCTCAGAGGTTTGTTAGAGAACGTTAGGGAACAAACAGCAGGATGAAGACAAAGCAACATAGTGGTTAAGTTCTGGAAAAAAAGTATAAAGCAAAATTATATTATAAAATAATATCCCAGACTTTGACTTCCTCATAGAGAAACATTCAACACGTCATCTGAAAAAGGAAAGGGCATCGAAAAACTGCAACCTCACCCAGATAAGGCTTTTTACCACCTTCACTAACAGACTGTGCAAGAATAGCAGCCAGAAGCTCTATGATAACTCAAGAGAAACCTGTTGGAAAAACATCAGTGATCCAACATCATAAATCCAGCCTTTATGGAACACAGGGAAGGTGGCTGAAATACTGAAAGGCGATTATAAGAAGTTCATCCAGCAGCTGAGTATGAAAAACAGCAAACATTCAGATTAAAGTTCTCTGGTCCTAAAACTTTACCTTATTTTCTTTATGGTAAATGTTATGCGTCCATTAAACATCACCTTGAACACATCACAGACACCATGTGAAGCAGCAGTTGCAGATATATAGATAGATATTTTCCTTTAGGCAAGGTCAGGGAAGCTGGTGCTGATTGATATGAAAATGAAGGAGCTAAATAAAAGGCAGAGATGGAGGCTGCAAAGGAGGTGAGACTCCAGCTAAAATGTTAAAGGGTTGTATTGAAGCATTTTCCAGTACTGTAACAGCACCAGAATGTGATTCCTCCCATTATTGGTCAAGAGAGGGGAAATACAAATGCCTTCAACATATTTGTAAAAAAAAAAAAAAAAAAATTGGAAAATATGAAGTGTGATTTCTGAACTGTCATGCTGTTGGAATCGAAACTGCACAATTGGTTTCCTTAATGCAGATCCTGTAGTGGATTATAATATTTGCTGTTAACTAATTCGCATGAAGGAAACAATAAAAAATGCTGAAAAGTACTAAAAGGAAACTACAAGCTCAGCAAACGCACTCCTACCTCCTCTGGATGAATAAAGACTTAGAAACTAAGGAGTGTCGGTCTGGGAAAGCAGCCAAGGTTTCTCATGTGGAAAAAATATTGATCCAACAGTGAAAAAGTTGTCAGGGGTCATGTTTAAGTTGAAGTCAACTATCGGATTCTTTAGCATCAACCGGGGTCAATATTCTTCAGTTACAACTATGACATCCTTTGAGAGCTTTCAGGTTACCAACCTCTGGGTGATTTTCCTCCATGCAGAACAAAAACTCCTCCAGCTTCTGCAACAAAAGAGGAAAACATTTATTAGGAGGTCATTTGGCCATAAACCCGCTCATGAATTATTAAAACTCCAATTATCCTGACTGTGTGCAGCATCATCATATTGTGAAGAGGTCGTGATAATTTATTCCGAACTCAGACATAATAAAAAAATGAATATTTGTATTATCTTTGCTGCAGGTTTTCATTGTTTGTTTTCAAGATACGTAATCACACAATTCTCACTGAGGAGAGAAGTAATTACCGTTCCTCTTGTAGGCTGCCGTATTGTTTATGGCTTTAGGGTAAGTTCATAAGACGGCAGAGAGGCAGCAAATAATAATCAGTGGTTTTAATTAAAAACAGTGGCCATAGTCGTTTTTTCCTCTCAGGTAAACACAGCAGACCAGCAATAGAAGTTCATTCACAAAATTATTATTTCGAAACACCGCAGGGAAACGGCGTCTGAATGTAGAAAGGTTAAAGTTAGACGCACAGATGATGAGAAGATGTACAACTTGAACAACAAACATTTAGCATTTTAACCACACCACTATAAACTGATCAAAGAGTAATTTAAAGAAAATATTCTTGCACTCTTCATTGTAAAACACCTCAAGTTGGCTTACTTTGAAAAAAAAATCCTGGATGCAAAAACCATTCATCTTTTTTGATGAATTGAATTTTTAAAAAAAAGGTCAAAAAAGGAAAATCACAGCAGTTTGAAATTTTGCAGGTTTAAAAAGGCTTATAATAATCTTACATGCATACTTCACAGCACTTACTGGTTTCCCAAAACAATCCCTATACAATAATCACAATGGGGCATTTTTAATGATTTATTTTCTCACTTGCTACAGTTCTGAGTATATAAAAACATTTTTTTTCCATTCTCCTAGGGTAGAAATGTGACGTCACCCTTTAAAATGAGAGAAACAACATAAGCCATCTAAAAATAACAAGAAATGACAACTTGAAAATGGCTGCTTTACTAAATTTCTCTTTGCCATAAAGTTCAAGATAAAACAGCTGGAACTATGATCAACAAACCTGCTTAAAGACCCATGTTTATTCTTCTACCATACATACTAAGAAGAGTGTGGAGGTAGGTTTAAAACAATTAGGGCAGTAGCAAAGAGTGGCATTGTTGGGATAATAAAATCCACTGTAATGCAAACCCAGAGTTTTCTAAACTCTACAGGACTTACACTGTACGCATTAAACTTATCAACTAGAAACATTCCACCTGGACATGAATTCTGAATCTGTGGAAAATAACTTTCCTATCACTTCCAATGTCCCGGGGAACCTTGATAGAGTCATTGCAATGTGGAAATCTGGTGCTGTTTTAGAGAAATATTCTGTAGCTGCTCCAGGACATCTGAAAATTCGTCTCCAATTGTATGTCGATCTAAATCACTGCCTAATAATTCAGCAAACCTCCTTCTATGGTCATCTCAGTCTCCTGATTTAAATGTTTTAGCAAACCTGCATGGTAAGCTGAAAAGAAGATGAGGGCACTCAGAACTCTTGAAGTACTATAGATCTTGTGCAAAAAGAAACGGTGAAAGACGCTCTTCTTAGTTAAATGGTTTAGGAGAAGCCTATGTACTGTCCTTTTAGAAAACTGGCAGCAGGGAACCTAAATACTCGAGACTTGGTATCTTGTTCAGAGCAACCTAAGATTTTTTTTTTACTCAACTGAATACCATCCTTATTTTAAGCATGTAGTTATGCTTCTGCATTAAATTTATCTGGCAGGGGTGTCAATAAACATAGAGAGAGGACTGTAAAACTCATGAGCCACGAAATGAACCATTTTGCAAGTTCTGATACGTAAACCTACAAGTTTTCTATCTCACTAAAGGAAGATAAGAAAGCACCAGAGGCATAAAAAAAGAAATGGTTTGCGGTCTCACCTTTTAGCTGTTGGATACATGTTAGCAGGGGCCGAACCGCTTTTAGAAGAAAAGAAAGAGAGAAACAAAGCAGGAGAAGAAAATGATTGCATGCAGTTTGTGAATGCAGTAAACGTAGGAGCCCGGGGAAGGTTAATGTCAATGTAGACGGTGTAATAATGCATGCTCATAGCAGGCGTAAGGAAAAGTTAGAAGGCTTTAAGAATGCAAGAGTTTAAACACAGTTTAACACATGCAAGGGATTATTATGCCAACAGAACCAGAGAAGATCAGGTGAAGAACACATCAGTTAAATTAGATGTCTGAATGAAACTTTTAAAGAAAAACCTTTGGTAAAATCACAATCCTTGTAGTCTAAAATAGCCAACGCTTTCCTACCAAAAATGTGTCAGTGCTATTTTTTCTTCTTTTTTTTTTACACTCCTGGCTTTCCTGTCTCAGATGAATCTATCAGGCTGTGTGGGCGGTGGGAAGCAAGAGGGGAGGAGAGAATGAGTCTCATTTGCCCCTCAGGCAGCAGACCTTCCCTGGCAGTCGGGTTAGACCAGCATGATAAAAACTCACACAGACGTGCGTGCATTAACACTAAACAAATATATAAACATGCAGAAACCGACTCTGAGGTTTTGCATTCAACATGGCGCAATTCTTTGATGGTATTCTTAAAATGCTGGACTCCCTTAAACCCACTTTTCCGCTGCTCAGATACAGTGGGGAAAATAAGTATTTAGTCAGTCACCAATTGTGCAAGTTCTCCCACTTAAAAAGATGAGAGAGGCC
>JAUZNJ010044089.1:0-32946 GCA_034780135.1 Jordanella pulchra | reverse complement strand
TTCTGTTATAACCTGAGCCAGTGGGAGCATATAAATATTGAAAAGAAGGGGTCCTAGGATTGAGCCTTGGGGTACCTCACATGTGACCTTTGACCTCTCTGATGAGAAGTTTCCGATTGAAACAAAGAAATCCCTGTTTTACAATTCACCTTTGCACTAAATATAGTCTTTAATTATTTTTCAGAGGTACAAGATTTATATTTACTGGTTTACACAATATAATATGCAAGCTTACTAATACTTGGTAAACAAGGAAAAAAATCGTAATCTGGAACTAATGTGTAGGTACCAAGGAAATCAAAGATGAACTAATAATCATCACCATCAATAACTATATTTTGGTAAATTGTAGACATTAAATACAACAACAAAAGGAAAAAAAGCAATTTACCAAAAAAGGAATAGGCTCAGGCAAAACCTTAGTCTTGGTAGCAATGATATCAGCCTGTAATTTGTTCATATTTTCTTGCCACCACTTTCATGGACTGGAAAAACACCTTTGCTATCTCATGACATCTATTTTGTCAGGAAAGGTTGCAGTTAAAAATGATCCATTTCACCTATTTGTTACAATTACAAATATATGGTAAATATATATATATGGTAAATATATATATGGTAAATATATATATGGTAAATATATATATGGTAAATATATATATATATATATATATATATATATAGTTGAAATATTTAATAAGTAATGAACTAAAGAGTAGTTAACCACTACTTATTAGGGGACTATCTGTTTGTAACCAAAAGATTAAGAGTAGAAATGCTTGGTATTAGCTCTGAATAAACCCAAAACCGGTGAAGTCACATCTTAAGAAAAACTGCTTTACCGAGTAGCAGATTATTGGCTAGCTATCATTTTATGGACTGTGTTCAGTCAAGCATCATATCAAGTAGTTATTTTATAGGAACTTAGAATTATTTAATCAGGACCTGATCATTATCTAATGTTCTTGCACATCTTAAAGTAAAGGGAAAGATCAGAAAAAGAACTTACACGGGAACTATTCATTACCTAATCGCTACCTGACAATTTACTGATGTTTTTCTCTACCCCTAAGGAATATTAAACATGCTGTATTTCACAACTCAACTAACTGATAAGCAGTACAGATATTTTAATCCCTAAAATACACTATATAGTTTTCTCCCTTTTGTCCTTTACAGTCGTTACAAATACCAGTTTGGTTATCTTTTTCCACATTTTTCAAAACACCACCAAAAACATTTTATCAGTAACCCTCCTATGACAGACTCATGTAGGCATAACCCTCCCTCCCTCGTGTTTCACACAAAAATAGTGCCTTTCATATCTGTGAGGTCCATTAGTGAAAGGGTTTATTTCCAATATTTAGTTTAAAAGCTAATCAATACCTATAGCATGTCAATAATATTGTGCATCCCTAGTTTAACCCTCTAATTTCTAATAATCTAAACTTATACAGGATAGTATCTGAACATTCTTTGCCATGTAGAAGTTCTTGCATCTGAGCGTTTAAAATCCAAGCTGAATATGTTTTGCACATTAAAACTTTGAAGTTTTTTTTATTGGTATAGTTTGAATTAAGTTTTTAATTCAGTTTCTTGTTCCAAAAACAAATAAATTTAAGGAAAACGAACTATAACCAACACGATCCTGCTAGTACTATAGGATAACTAGTAAATGGGGTATGAGTAATATTTTCTTTAGTTGAGTTCAGTGTTGCACAGTTGCATGCACTTAAAAGTAAAAGGTGTGTTTTTTTTAGCAGCTGCAATCTTATAACCAGAGATTATTTGCAGATGGGCTGCAGTGAAAAACCAACAGGCATCATCAAGTTTTTTTTTTATTTAACTTGCAAATAAAAACCGCGACTTTCTGCTCCCTCTTAAGGATACCGAACTTGCATAGACGAGGCCTTCAAATAAGTTATCCTTTCAGACCAGCAGATGTAGCCAGTTGAGGTTCCCCCTGTAGAAAACTTCAGTAAAGTAACTCAGTTCATCAGGACACCAACCCACAACTACTTAGGTTACTGGGTTGGCAGCGGTTCATTGTAAATGAAAGCTGGCACAATTTTCAAATCAAGTTTGCATCCGGACTAATTGCATCTAAACTTAGTGCCAGTGTGACCGCAGGCTTTAGAACTTCCAATTAAAGTAAAACCACTTGGATTTTTCAAAAAGATGGTGTAAGGAGGATACCCTAATGACTTAAATAATTTATTTTGGAGCATTTTGGGAATAGGGACAAGACTATATGGAAGCCAGTACTGTGATAAACTTTTGGTGACGCTAAGGTTTGAAGCTGTTTTCAAATCCTGTCTAATGCAGGTGTTCTGCAGTTTTTTTTTTGTTTTTTTTTTTATTCTGGACTAAAATATTTTAACTTTTTATAGATCTAATCTAAACTGGATAATTGTACATTAATAGTAAAGTCCTTAAAAAAGAATTTGATCTATGAAGCCTTTTCACTGTTTGTGAGAACCAAGAAATGAGATGCATCACATAATACATCAACATATAGTTTAAGGTCTGCAGGCTCATCTACAGTCAAAAGCAATTTTTCAGCACCCCTCTTCTCTATTCCATTCATATTTTTTGTCCAGGGATTTGGAACAAATTGTCTGCTTCCCAAGAACTAAAATCTACCATGTTTTCTTTTATTTACGTTTCACACGCTAATAGAATCTAATCGTTTCAGAAGGCCACTGGGGCTGTAAAAGCATTTCATGGTTGTTTGATCCACAGCTGAGAAGTTTTTCACATTTGCAGAGCTGCCGTCGTATGTCAAATAAAAAAAGAAATAAATGGAAAAGACCCTTGTTGTAAATTACAAATGATGATGCCCGCTCCTTCCTCCCTCCTGCCGTCATACTCGCTGAACAAAACACATACTCCTGCTGAAGCACCTCTTATGTTTCTGTCAGAATCGCACAGGAGCTGCGGGGGAGAGCGTTCAGCAGCTTGGCTGAGCTGTGATTGGATGATAAAATAACGAGGGAGAGGCTCATCTCAGACTAGCATTCGAGATGACAGATTTGATTAATTTCTGAAATGTATTAATCATAGAACCCCTGGGAAATCAAATACAGCATTTTATCACTTTTGCCTTAAAGAATCATAAAGAGAAGGTTTAACACTTATAGAATGTTTCATAGCAAACAAATATTAAAAGGCAGAGAAATATGTGGGAGCATACAGTAAAACTAGCTAACAGGTAATAGAAGAATTTACAGACTTTAATAAAGAAAAGCTTGGGGTGTCTTAATTGAAGGAGCACAGACAATAGGTGCACTGCTTTGGATGTAATGACAAACTTTTCAGTGGGAAGAAAAGCGGGTAATTCCCTGCTAATTATAATAAAAATGCTAAGCGGTGGGATTTAAATGGAACCTGCTTGTATCTTCAGAGTAAAAAACAGTGGTGAGAAAAGCAGCCAAAGCCTGAAGAATAGAGTCAAGCTGGTTTGTTTCCAAAACGCCTGCAGTGCGTCACTCTCCTCCACCAACAAAGGCATTGCTCCTTGGCGAGCTAGCGTACATCCTTTCTCCCTTGCAAAGAAAAAAAAGGAGGAGAGCTGAAAAGCTCCAAAGTTGGCAGGATTCCCCAGAGAGCTGTAAAGACTCTGTGTGTTTCTGCTTGTTGCAGAAATAGGTTGATTGGGCTGTGACCTATCTTAGTGTGGTTAAAAAAGGAAAAAGATTTATAAAAGGAAACAGAAACTAAAGGAAATATACAAAGCGAACAAGAGAGTAGTGTTTCTTTATTCGTAGCTGTCACTTGGCGATGGGGGAGACTGAACAAGGAATCAACACACAGAGATTGTGTTCAAACTTTGCAATAAAGACGCATTGAAAAAAAGCCACACGCTGAGAGCCTGGCTGAATCGAAGGAGCTTGACAGCCTCATCAAATGCTAAGCTGTATCGAGACTTCCTGCATTCACTAAAGTTTACCTCTCAAGTGAGCACAGCCTCACTGTAAAGAGTAGGTCTAGTTAAAAATCACAATACAGGAATTTTTTCTTCTTCATAATGGTGGCATTGAGGACATACAGACCAACCTCCAATCTAGTGTACGACTCTTTGACCGCCTTATTTCACAACCTGCTGCTAAGAAATTATTCACTGGATTGAGTCATATGGAGACTAAGATACTCTATTTCCATCCATGCAACAAAAATATTTGATTTCCAAATTCCACTAATGGGAACTACATTACATTGCAACAATATTTCAATATCAATATATAATCGCAATATGATTCAATTCAATATTGCTGATATGACTTTTACACACATTTTCAATATTTTAATATGCATCCAAGTCTAAACAGCATTTATTACAGACTGACTTTCCAGGTTTTCATGTAGTTTTATGTTTTTTTGTTTTTCAAAGCTAATAATAAATGTTATGTTGTAGGAGTTGCAAATTATTTGTCATAAGTTTGTACAGACATCTGTTGTAGGCATTCTTGGCTGTCATTTTAAGGCTTTTATTTAACCTACATCAATATCGAAATTATATCGTATCAACTGATATTAGGAAATGTCTTGTGATATAAATTTTGGACATATCGTCCAGCCCTGATGGTAACTAATTAGCAAGGTGACAAATTACAAAATGATCTTTGTAGTTAAGATTTTACCTGAAACTTAAAATGCAATATAAAATGTTCATTTTGACGTTCAAGAATAGTGACTCAAGTCCGCAATTTAGAAATGTTTTAATGCGTTTAATTTGTGCATATTGCTATAGTTCTGTACATGCAAATATACTGTTTATGCCGTATTTAATCCCACTGTTTCCTTTCTCCTGTTAATATAAACAGCTGTCGCCTGATCCTCATAGTTTACTTTGCACTTGAACATTAAGAAAACATTTTCATAGATTTGGTTTCGATCTTGTAAGAAATTTCACATTAAAATATATTCAACTAAATCGTTTGAAAAAATTCTGAATAGTTAAAAGGGCACTTTTTTTTCCTTTTTGTATTTTATCCCTTTAACACTGCCAATTATTCCTGTACCTACTAAGGAACCTTTCAAACATTCATCTGTGGGAAGACGACAGTGGGAGGAAAAAAAAAAAACAGCACATTTATTTTTCTTTTTTTAATGAAAGGCTTTTTCCCAAGCTATCAATCAACATAAATGAATGCAAAGCAAAGAGAGAAGTCCTTGGATATACAACGACTTCTGGTATAGACAGATGGCTCAGAAAGTTGCTCAGAGTGTAAAGAAACATTTATTTAACTCTGATCCAGTTATAATAATGTTCGATTTCTAGTCACATTTTTATTAAGATTTTAGACACTACAAATCAGCCTTATTAAAAAATAAATTAAATCAGTAGGAAAATGTCAAACCAACAATAAAAGTCAAATAAACTGACAAAATGCAACGAGTGCAGCCCATGCTGGTCCCCCATCATACTGGGAGGAGAGCTATCATTTACCTCATCTCACTCCTACAAATCTTGCAGGTGTGTAATTTAACAAACATAGAATTTTCTCCCTGCTTTAACATCCAAAGGGTGCTCTTTTAAAGCAAAATATATAGAGAGGAGAGAAAATCACAGATGCTTCTGTCAAAAAAGAAATCTCCCAGATCAGACTTTTGGTAAAACATCCCTTTGGTTTGAGCGTGATCTCATAATGATTACAGGATTAAAGGAAGTCAATCAAAGGAGGCGATAACCCTCCCCCTCTATTCACAGGAGGGTGAAGAGAGACGATGGGTGAATCATAGAGACAAGTGAGGTGATGGAAAGAAACAGCAGGGAGATCAGAGAAGATGGCAGCACTACTGAGCTGAAGGACGGTGCTGAATTTTGAAAGCGACTAAAAAGAGGAAAGTGTCACGTCGGGTGTGAGAAAGACAGGAGACGGCATCAAAACAGGGAAACTATGCTGAGGTTACAAGCAGGAGCACTGACTGCAGGGCTCATGCAGAATGCAGAGGTGTGCGGGTGGAGATTAAATATGCAGAGCAGCTCCTGGTTATGTCCAATCCCTGCCTTTAGGACAGTTACAGAGTAATTTAAAAAAAAACAGATTTCAGCTTTATATTGAGTGTTTTTCCAAATCATTCTAACTTTTGTCCAACCAACCAAATAGATTTTTGATCTTATTTAAATTCACTTTATCATTCCCCCCTTTATTTCTTTTTTTATATATATATTCACCAAGCTTACATTCCCAAAACCTAGGAGGTAGATTTTTTTTCCATTTAACTTAAGTGTTGGCCAGCCTTCTCCATGTTTAAATCCTCTTTGAGACTAAAGCTCATTATTATCCACACATATAATCTTCCAAATTGCCACCTAACGCCCCTGCTTTTAGATTGAGCCGCATAATTTACCTGAAATGAACGCATTACCTTTCCAAGGCAATTATTTAAACTGAAATATTGTATCAAATGTCTGATGCCTCCAGTCATGTCAAGGCAGGAAGGACATCTAAGCATTTCTCCAAAGTTCTACAGACGTAATTTTAAGATCCTTCAAATCTAAAATTCTCAGGTGTTTAGTAGATAGAGGAACCATCAAATGATCACTATATGAGACTTCCTCACTGGCTTGCACCTAATCTCCTTCAGGGACCATGAAAATCTTTATTATCTTTGCTGGTTGTAGGAGGGCATATTCTTGACTAACCATGTAGCTAATAAAAACACTGTAAAGGCTTCCGGCGGCAATTACTGAAGCTGTTTAAAAGTTTATGAAATAAAGTTACACTATAGACCATATAACAGGAAATATGTACCAAGACATCCATCAGCACTGTGGGGGTATACTTAGTTGATTGACAGGTGTATCATCCTATTAGCTCCCCCCACATTTCAACCCACTTTCTATAATCTGGATTTCTCTAATCCTCATTCACATCACCGCAAAACAGCAAACTAGTCTTAATATAACTTGCGATGTTCTGTGTTGAGTATTAGGGAACAAGCAGCATTACGATCTGTTGAGTTGAATGCTGGAGGAACTTGAAGTCAAACTCTTAACCTGATTAAATTTCTTCCAGCTTCACTGAATGCTGGTCAAAGTTGAAGGAGCTATGAAATAAGGACAAGACTGGACAAAAAAAAAAGAAACACTGAAAGGCTGTGATTAGGAATAAGGTTTACCTTTCAGTAGGATTATGGTCCTAGACACACAGCCAGAGATGGTGTATGATGTAAGTAGATCAAACAACATCCATTCTTTGATGGCCCAGTCAAAGTTGATACTGTAAATGTATTTGGTAGGAATCATAGTTCAATGAAATCAACAGACAATTGAAAGTGATTGAGCTTCATCTTTTTTTGCAAGAACATTTTAGCCTCTCAAGAACTGAATGACTAAAGGTTTTCATGCATCTGTTAAAGAAGAAGCTTTAGCTAAGTAGTGGAGAGTGGGGAGAGCTGCCACATGTTGCGGTTGCAACATTGTTAATTTAATCAATCGGGATTTAGCTAAACAGATCAGAACCCTCTGATGAGAAGTTATATTTCTTATGATTGCTTTTTTGTAATTGCTTCCACACTGTTTATATTAACTTATTTGTATAGTTTGAAATAACTCTTATCTTCTAACATGCATAGACACCACGGGGGCAAAACTAATGTTTTAACCAACCATAGATAGTTTTAGCTATTTATGAAATTGATCTCTAAAGACCTGACCCAACATGTGGGATATCCTACATTGTCTTTTTTTATTTGTACCCCCCTCTCTGCATGCCAAGAGACAGGAAAAGGACAAATAGTCAGGTACAATAGTTAAACAAGCCAACAAGTTAAAAGGAAAACATGTTTGATGAAAAAACAAGTCTTATTTATTGGGACAGCTGCAACATCTGAAAATCTTTTTTTGCCTTGTATTACTACCAAATGGTGCACTTGTAGGAGTTTTTAGAGGACAGGTGTGAGTTTACTTGTTTTATTATTCAAATACAAAAAGCCTGTGAGAAAGTGAGGGAAAGTAAAGACTGTTGCAACCGTCCCCCGCTCTCCCCTACTGACTGAGGACTGAACACTAATCTATGCTACACTTATTTTCCTCGATTCCAATTTTTAAAATTATGCATCATTTTCCTTCTAGTTCCCCATTTTTGTTGGTCAATCACACTAATTTGGCAATAACAGAAGTTCTCAGAGCTGTAATGTAAAAATGGTTAGATGGATCGAGAGGAGTAAATGCTTTTCTGAGGAACAGTGTCTTTGATCCTAACAAAAGTATGTCTAAACCGTTTTTGGTCAGCTTTCTTCACTGTTGTGCTGTTATAACATCATTACATGACAAAAGAAAAAAAAAAAAAAAAGCAACACAGAGACTATTGTTCAGATCAGTCAGCTCATTGATCATCATCCATCTCATACAGAGGCCCGAGACATGTGCCTCCAATCTGCAGCACATATCCATAGTAACCCCAACAGTCAAGAGCCCTATATCTGTCACTTGTTGAGCAACCTCTCCTCCATGGGCAGCAAAAGGGAAACAACTCAGAGCGGCGAGCCATTTCACATCTAATACCATGTGTGTGATCAATCTCCCCCTGCTGTGAGCGTGCGGTGCAATCATTCAGCTTTTGAGACAGCTATATGGTATTGACCGAGGGAAGATGAAGTGCAGGTATGCATGCACGCATGTCTCCCCCTGTGACAGAGAGACGCTGGCTGCTTTCATTTCAAACTACAATTTTTAATCTCCGGTCAAATCACCCCAATTTGGTTTAATTAGGCTTTTACAATTAATTTTACACTTTAATTGTCTTGTCGTCAAAAAGCCTGTATCGCTGACAACCTCGGGACATGTATATTTGATCGTCAGGAACTTTTACACTAATAAAGCCATTATCTTTCAATTATGCGACATTCAAGACTAATCCAACGTATATAGTAGGAGGGGTCACCTCTGAATAATTCTGTCCTCTTCTTTTGCTTCTAAAGCGCATTGCTGACAGTTTCCTGCCATTTTTAGCATCCCTTAAAATCCATTATAAAGTCAAGTGGCTTCCTATAATTGAATTTGTGCTGTCCGCTGACGTCCCCTGTTAGAACTCACTGTCTTGTCCAATTAGGAGCGGCCTTATTACTGCCCAAATTGTGGGTGGCCTTTTTGCTGTGGTGGGGGGGCAGGGCTATCCTTCAACTGACGTATTAATGTTGACATCCTCTCAGAGTCGGTAGGGAAAACGGGTATGAAGACTGTAAATTTAATTGACTGTCAGGATGTCCTTGATTCTTCCTGCTACAAAAAAGCTAAGTTAAAACGTGTTGGAATGAGGGGGGGGGGAAGGTGATTTTGACTCCATTTTGCAGCATTAATACAAGGAAACAGAAAAGAAAAAAAAAAGGAAAAAAAGCAAAGATGAGCGCCTGCTCTCAGAGGAACCCCAAGGCCTTTTTGGAAGAGGTGTTTCAAAAAAATAATTAGGTCGAAGTGAGCAGTTTTTGCCTTGTTGTGAATGTGACTTCACGACGAAGATTAGTGGGATATAGGTGCATCTAATTCAATTAGAATAATGATGAAAGGTTAATTTATTTTCTGCATTATTAATTCAAAAAGTTGTTCATTACTCAGGGAGTTATATAATTCTATGGTTATTTCTCTGCAGCTAATAGAAGTCTAAAATTCAGTTTCTGGGGATAATAAAAAAGACAAAACAGTTCGTTTTTTTAAAAACCCCAATGTTGCCATACATAAATGTAGTGTATGTCCATGTAATATAGTACATACCTTCTATACCAATGGGTCAGGTGAGGCTTTAAAGCCCACATTGCTTTAATAGTGACCTACAGTTTGTCTGCAACCTCTGAGCTGGTGACTCTTCCCCCTCTAAACAAAACTACATCAAAAATCTGCAGCAGAATTTAAGTAAGCTAAGTGTAAGCAATAAGTAATGATGAAACCATTGTCATTAATTTTAACCGCCTCCAGCCAGCCTCCAACTGTTTGGTTGACCGGGCAGTTAAAGGGTTAAACCAGGTGTTTATAGTTTAGATTTTTGATTTGAGGTTCCTCTCAAGGCTTTAATTACCCATGTCGCTTTAACACATTGTTCTGATATTTTCCTTCTACCAATCTCTCTTGTTTTAGGGCATAAAACTCAGTAGATGGTCTGCTTTTTTTAGCAACAGCTGGCACATCTGGTCTTTAACATTGTGTCAGCCGTTTACATACGTTACAGTACAGAAAGCCCAGTTGCTTCTATGAAACCTAGGAATCTTTTCAAAAAAAAAAAAAAAAAAAAAAAAAAGGAATCGCTGTGAAACATTATCCAAAATTAAGATAAATAAATACTCAGTAATGAACCTGTATAAAATATGAGTTTCACTTTCTCAATTGAATTACTGAAATAAGTTCACTTGATAATGATTTTCTAATTCATTTAGATGAATATTCACATATGCATGACTGAGAGAAGTATTTAAACTGCAATTTAATTATGGACTCAGAAAAGGTAAGCATCATTTGTCAGGAGCTCATCTTTGTCTGGAAGAAAAAAACAGGGACTAATGAGTATACAGGAGAAGAGATGAGGTGGGCTAAATTTGTCTCAATCAATGTCACGGAGTATCATTATGAAGCTACATTTCCTACAAGTGTGTACAGGAGGGACATGTGTTAGTGGTTATGTTAAAGGCTGACATTTAGTGAGAACTGGAATGCTTACTGCACTGCAGCAGGCAAACTTCAGTTGCTGAGGCAACCAATCAGTACCAAGATATTCAGAAGGTGAGTTTTATTTCAACTGATGTAGGTGTGCAGATGTTATAGTGAACAAGGAATATTTTTATTTTTAGAGACAATGTATATGGAAATGTGTTCTCAGCAGCAGCTCTACTGGTTTACCGTGTTCTCTGAATAAAATCAACATTTATACACAAAATATTGATGTGATTATCTGCAATGTTTTTTCTACAGAGCAGGAAAAAAATAAAGATGTTTCCATTTCATTAGTTCCCTAAAAGATTTTTAGTTACCCTTGCCATTTTGAACCTTTGTAATTTACATTGCTAATTGGTCTATTTGCATCAGCAGTTAAGTAGAACAACACACAATGGTACTAAGAACATTGATAGGGTTTTAAGCATATTCTAAAATTTTTCTCTCCACAAACTTTAGCATCTGATCCTTTAAATTATGTAACAAAAGGGAATATTCAGAGCAGTTTAAAGATGTTAAAATTTTACCCTATTTCAATTAATTCTGCTTCGAATAGGGCCAGCTTTTGTTTGAGATTTATTCTATATAGATAATACAAATATATCAATATTTCCTTTTTGTCCAAAAAAGTGATGACCAGGGATTTTTTTTAATCAATTATTTAATTTAGACACTTCTTTTTTCCATGTTCACCAAGTAGAATGCCAAACTCACCATTTATTTGTAATCTACGTATCTCCATTTCATAGCCATTTGCCCATGTGTCAATAAAGCAAAACCAACCATAAAGTAAACGTACCTTTTAAAGGATTCTGTAACATTTGTTCCCAGTCAGATTTTCTGCTAATTTTACGTTTCCGCCTTTAAAAACAAGTCTGAATTCCATCGCTGAAAAATGCAATGACACCAAAGATTAGGATTAACACTCATTTGCCTGACCTCCTTCCCCCTAACACAATGTCTTCACTGCCTTCAAGGAGTTTAGCATCTCAGCTACTAACCATTTGATCAGCTACAGGCATGAAGGGAAGATGGGGGGGGGGGGGATTCTATTGGATATCTACAACTTGAATGCATTCGCACCTAAAATATAGTATCAAACTATTGCATCCAAGTAGAAATTTGCATTTGTATTAAAATGCCCACAGTTACTTCAAAGATGACTGTGATTCCAAATATTGTGAATTTCTAATGGCGTTCAAAACAGATTATTCTATTTGGGAAAATAAAACTAACGAAAGACCAATTCTTACATTCTATTTTACTTTTAATGAAAGCTTTTTAAACTAATTGATACTAGTGTCTACACTTAAGAGGGAAGTAAAGCAGAATGTGAAACAGCTTAATCAAGCTTCAAAAACTATCAAATATAAAAACCTACTGAGCAACAAGGAAAAATCTACAAAGTGTGATGCTGAATTTATTGAAAATATCCAAAATTACTCTGTTTGCCCAACCAATCAAATCATATCAGCCCTCTAGCAATTCAGAGGACAAATGAGTACATTCTAGCAAGCATACAGAGTCCAAAAGCAGACAATGCATTTTCAATGTAGTATAATATTCCAGTCATTATTTGTTGTGCATATGCAGCTTCCACAGATTGTGTATGCCAGCAGAAGAGAAAAGCAACTAACGAAGGATTTGGAGTCCCCATTGGACGTCAGTCAAGATATCTCATTTACTTTAATGGGTTCACACAGTTTTAAAAGTGCAAATGGAAAACCTTAAATGTTAAGAACCTTAAATGTTTACCTAATTCTAATTATGTTCCTGAATAGTTCAATCTAAATGTCATTTATGTCAGTTGCTCGGCCTCAAATTGAAAATCAAAATCACAACAACAACTCCAGCTGCAACATTCATGCAAAAACTGTAAATCTTTCTTATGCAGTCAATGCTGTGAGCAAATATTTGTCCACAGACTGCTTTTGTTTTGTTTTTCAGAATCTAATATTTAACATCAAATTGCATTTGATAAACAATAATGATCAGAGTAGACAAAGAAAGCAAAAACAGTTAACCCCTTGTTAAACAATGAATCAACCGTGTACCCACATCTTTTGACAAGCTGAATTTAAATTATTCCCAGGTCTGACTAAAGCTGCAGATTCCAGAAATCACTGAAAATACAACGTGGCTTAAAAAGCTACACATAATATCCTGATGTAAATAAATTTAAGAACAAATGAAGGCCAGTGACATTTCAAATCAGATAATTACGACAGTCACTACAGGAAGTGTTTTCCAGTCTTGTTTCAGATAATAAAGTTGTCATGAACCCCAGAAAATCCTTATAACATTGTAGATTTCAGGAGGTTCATAAGGATGGAACTTGTTTTGCTACAATTCCAGCTACATAGGAAAAAAGTATATATACACTTTTTTCTTTTATTTTTTTACACTTCTCTATGCTGTTTTAACTGTAATATATCCAACTACATCTGGCTATGAATGTGCTCCTGTGTACTGATGACGCCAATACCGTGTTGATTTAGAACCTTCCCTGGATTAGTCTGGATATGAAAACTCTACCAGGACGACATCAGTAGTCGATTGTATAACTTTGATTGGGTGCACTAATGAAAGCCAGGTATCTGTGATCTGGATGACTTGCTAGATTCATGGAACATTGAGTTCTGCACATATCCAAAAGGAAAACGCCCTGTCATCAGATTATAGCTTAAAACTAAAGCACACAGGGATTATGCAGTGAGAAAATGACCTGAATCACAGCAGCGAGTTCACACCTGACTGGCTAAAAACAAAAAAGGAAAAGAGAAAAAAAATTGAGGGTTTGTTATGGCCTTTTCCAAGACCACGTTTAAATCCTGCCTTGGGTGCTGTGGTGTGATGTTATATAGGTTGCTCATGCTCAGAACCCCACCAATTTGGCCTGATTTAGACAATATACAAAGAAAAAATGAAAATTCCTCAGCAGTGTAATTGCAAACACTGTTTTGGCTGTTGAAACCAAAGGTGCAAATGTTTTGTCACTTAGAACCTGGTTGTTTTTTTTTTAATTCATTGAAACACATACTCTAGAATTGTCTTAAGTTTGACCATCTGAAACATCTGCAGTTGAAAAGAATAAACCGATTACAATAGTATAATAAAAGAAAAAACATGATCTTTAGGGAAACAAAACTGGGACATGATTTAGCAAGGTGAAAATTGACCCAGAGGATCCAGGCTGACTCCTTCCAACTTGGCTGCTTGAACTGTATACTATATTCTTTTGGGAACATAGTAAGTCATCATTTATCCTACATCAGGAATAGAACAAAAAAACCAAAAGAATGAAAAAGAAATTGTTTTATCATAAAAAGACAACAGCAATAAACATGAATTCAATGTTTTTTCAGACAAAAGGAACTTTAGGCCCTGAAAAAAGCAAGCTTTAAAGGTGGACCTGCTGTAATCACTCTAGTTTATGTCACTTTATCTTTCTGCTTCAGAAAAATAAAAATAATACAGTTTCAATTGGCTTTTATTGCACAAAACCCATTACAAACAACAGCTCTCTAACTTGAAACCAGCATGGCTTCTAATAAAGCTGTTCAATCTAAAAGGGGAAGGAACAAAGGATTGGGGTCTGGCTCAAATGGGGTGTTCATTTATCAGTGGACACGATTCAAATCCTAGCTCCAGGCAATGGCTCGTGAAGCTTCGCAAGAGATAGCCCATCGGGGCTTCTGCTGGGAAAGCAAAAAATCCTTTGATGAGCCTCAGGCCATTTCTGCACCTGTGCCTAATATGCATGGGTAAAAAACCCAGACGCAAGCAGACATTGGATGAAAAAAAATAAATGAATAAAAAAAGATTCCCTTTGTGGGTTGCAAATGTTGATGTTCCTCTGCTCTTCATCTATCTCACTTGTAGTAATAATTTCTACATCTAGAGAGGAGAAGACCTACTCTGACAATTAAGTTCTTACAAGCACAGAAACTGCAACTTCAGGTTTGAATTCAGAAGGAAACATAACTTGATCAAATCAAATAGAAAACATGCAAACTGTGTGTAGAAAGGTTGGGCATTTTCTTGATTCAATAAGAGTGCATGCAGAAGCTGCTAAATGAAAAGGGTTTTATTTAATTCTTACAATCAGGCAACTCTTGAACGTTTAAGTTAAATATAACTTTAAAAATGCATTTTGTGTTTGCTAAAATATTATCGATCCACTGTTGTTTTGTCTCTCTGCGTGTGCTTAGTTAAAAATTGTTGGTTAATGAGAGTAGACAAACTTATTTGTCTTCACAAAAGAGAATTAAAAGCAACTAGGACTTACCAGAACCTCTCTTTGACACAACTTTTAGGCAATGGACCACCAACGCTTGAAGCAGGATCAGAAGAGGGATGGAAGTTTTCATTTTTTTAAAGTCCTAAAAGGGGGAATAGAGGTGAGAGTTATTGTTCCACAATGACACAAGGTAAACATGAAAGGCTAAAGTAAAGGTCTCTAGAGCTTATTCAAAGTAATACCTAGAGGTCTCAAAACCCTTAGGACACCGACATAAAGGAACACAATCTGTCATCTGTTTGTGCAAATTTTAATAAGCCCGAGTTATTTTATTCAAATGAGAGCAGAGGCCTTCTCTCCCTGAATAAACAGGCCAAGACTGTCGATGACACAGGCGTCAAGAATGATCTGCCTCAGGGCAAACCTAGCTTTGCTGCTCTGAACAAACCACAACTCTACTTGGAGCCAACATGACATAATCAGATGTCTGCTAAGATCAAGGTATCATTCTATTAACATAATTGTTTGGAAAAGCTGTGTGAGAGGAAGACAGAATTAGACTGTCTCAATATGCATATTTGTGGTCTGGAGTAATGATAATTCTGAGTAAAAAAAGTATAATGTTGGTCTGAGAGCAAGCCAAGGTTACGAGAAGCACAGAAGTAAAAAAAAAAAAAGGCTAAACGTATGATTCATAAACTTGGAAGAAATTGTTTACCAACTCCATGATTTGTGGAAACCACCAAGGGACGTTTATTGCTTTCCATATAAAAGGAAGTCTAGAATCAACATTTAGTAAGAAGGTGCTAATGATAGATAGGTTACAAAACAGAGACAAGCAAGATGCTAAGAAAAGAAAGATTAAGCTGTTTGGAAAAATGACAACTACAGTAGATTGTTTGGAGGAGATAAACTTTCCAAACCTAAGAACCCTGCTTGAACTGTCAAGCATGGTGGTGGCATATTTCTAAAATTTAGACATTCAGACAATTCTGAAAATTGACTGACCAATGAAATAAAAGGAATACTTTCAAGCGACTAGATAGTTGAGAATTGGACAATAATGTTTTTTATTCTATCAAGATATTTATTAAAAAATAAATAAATACTTTAAAACAGGGACACTTCTGCAATGGCCCGGATTACAACCTTATGATGGTTAATGGACAACACTTTAAAGCAGATTCACTCACAGGAAACGGATCACTTCTAATGAATTCTATTATTTTTCCATAGTTATTTATCATTTGTAAACATGTCATATCTAAGAAACAAGTCTTTGACGCAGATATAGAGCAAGACATCAGCCATCAATCAAGCTCTTCTCTAATGATAAATCACAAAAGCTTGAAGCACTTGACAGGAAAGCATGTGACCAATCACATGCAGACAGACGGCAATCATACCAATGATCCAAAGGCTGTCACTTTTAATGCATACATTAGATACACAGAGGCAGGATGCAGGTTTAAAATACTACAACATTTGGGGAGGGTGCAAAAAGAGAGCAATTAGTTTACCTTGCAAGTAAGCTGAATTGTTGCGAGATTTGTGATGTTACAAACTCCCAAAAATACATCTTACCAGAGGCCAATAGATGACCTTTCAACCACTTTCACTTTTTCCACAGAATCCTTTTCATATGAATACTGTGTAAAATTCAAATTGGACTACACTTATTATGACTGACCTGGCTTATACCACAATTAGTATGTTTCTATATAGGAAACCAGAAATCTCAATGAATAATTTGAAAATTGAAAGCAAAACCATCCCAACTGAATTAATAACCTTTGTCTGGTTCTGTGTGTAACTGTTCATTTAAAGTTTTTATAGACTGTATAAAAATTAATTAACAAACCGGGCTGTCGCACCTGAGCAGAGGAATTTTAGTCAGAGTGGTTCCATTGAAAGCACCATGACACATTTCTGAAGTGTCTCAAAGATATTGGCCACTGGCCGCTTCCTCTGTAACCCAAAAAGTACAATTTTACCAAATGATAGGATTTTTGCTGTTATTATAGCCCATCATAAAATATTTTGTTCTAAACTCTGTTCTTTAAATTGGGAGGGTATTTTCTCAAAATACGCCAAACAGGAAGAAAATATCTTTAAGCGTTAATAGAATGCATTCCAGTCATGTTTAACAAAATGATTATTATATATGTATTAAATTTCCGACTTTAATTTTGTTCAATTTTTACAAATTTGACTCCTTTGTCTAGTTTGAAGAATTATTTATTTTTATCAGACACTCTAAAACGCATGAAGGACAGACATGCAGTGATTTCCCCATACTGGTGTGGCAGAATCAGGCAGGCAGTGTTTTTGTGTGCATTATTAAAACAACTGAGACAAAGATATACCACGGAAGTGTTGATCACACACTATGCAAGTATTTTTAGCTGCTTTCAGGTTGGTCCTGCAGGCCGCTGTGTCTAATGAAAAAGCAGGACATTTCTCAAGAGGCCCTGCTGCAGCTTGAATATGTTCCATCCAGGTATTTTGTCAGGCTTGATGCTGTACAAAAAAGCAATGTGGATAAAGATCATCTATACATTACAAAAGAGCTTTAACTTAACAGTAAATGTTTGAATTTTGTAAGAGGCAACATATTTGTTGTTCCACATCACATTGCCCTGTTTGACTGAATAACTCCTCTTTATCTCCTTGCTATAGAACTCGCTACTTGTTAGGCACATCGGGATGCCCATGTAAGCTACAAGGGCACTTATACTGGCATTTCAGGCATCACACAGATACTTCACAGAGATTTCACAATGCTGCATCAGAGAGCTTAAATAGCCACAACAGTCCTTGAGAAACTCAGTAATGTGAATGTGGACTACAGCCAAAGATGGTGCTGTTGCTGTGCTACTGTCATCAGTGCTTGCGTCAAGCAACAAATATCTCCTCAGAAATGCTGCACACACAGACAAAAAAAGCCTTATCTTTATTAGGTTTACATTTAAGAAACAACATAAATTGACTAAAAACCGTCAACAGATGACATCACTTCTGCAGAGATTTTGTCTATACTTTGTAAAACTACCTTTTGCTCGATTGCAGCTGTAAGCATTTTGGGCCATCTTTCAATGACAGCTTTCAATGGCGTTGTGTCCGTGGGCAAGGCACTTCACCCGCATTGCCTACTGATGGTGGTCCGAGGGCCAGGTGGTGCCTGTGTATGGCAGCCCCGCTTCTGTCAGTGAGCCAAAGATCACCTGTTGCTACAAAGTAGCTTGCCACCACCACTGTGTTAGTGTGTGCGTGAATAGGTGAATGAAAGTAGCGTATGGCCCTTCGGTCAAGTCTAACTTAGAAAATTGCTGTTTAGGTATTGGTCATTTACAATTTGCAGGTGTCTGTACCCTTTTTAGATGATGGATCAAACAGTTCCGATTGTGAAGTGTGAAGCTTGTTAAATGCTTTCGCACAGCTTTTTCTCTGACCCATCTGCTGTGTTTCTTGGTCTTCGTGAGGCTATTCTCTAAAGTTCTCTATTAAATCGCTGAGGTCTTCGTTGAACAGCTGGATTTATACTGACCTCAAACTTTAGTAGTGGATGCCATTTACAAAGTAGGTGATGACTTGGGCAGGTGGTTGCACTAGAGCTGAAGAGCATACTCTGTTTCTGATAGCTTGTCCTATCAGCTAATGCAATCATAAATCTAAAGATGGTGCTGTCACATGCCTCCCATCCTTTGTTTCTCTCTTTTTAAGCATCAACCTTCTTCCCTTCTGAGACAGTATTTGCTATAAGGCGGATTCATCCAAAATTCAATTACCTTCGAGGATGACTGCAGGAGAAATGGGGCGCTCTCTCAGCCCCCCTGACGGTGAGAAGTTAGCCCTGGAAATGTATCCTGCCATCCCACTCAAACATTTCCACCCCTCTAAGCCCTATTTACTACATCCTGAAAAAATGGATATTGAGATTGTGTTCCTTCCTATTTTTTTTTTTTTTTTTTTTTTGCAGATCTCATTTGAAATCTCTCCTGCTTCGTCATTCATTTTTTTGATCTGTGTACCCTCAAGAGCCTCACGCTCTGTCAGAAGCAGTAGCATATCTTATTTTTTTGATGGCTCGTCATATCTTCTGTTAACCTGATATAAAAAAATATATATAAACTGACAGAAGGAAGTAATAACATATTTTTTATCTATGAACCGTCTGTAGTTGCTTGAAAAACTGAACACGTACTTCCCCCATAAACCTGCATTAAAATATAAAAAAAAAGATTTTATAATTATCAATGCTAGAGTGAAAAAAAAAAAGAGAGCTAAAAGCTGTGCCTATTTTGTGTTTTAAGTTCTACCTGGTGACAAATACATGAAGTTATTACTTCTAATAATTAAAAACAAAAAATAGGAAAACATTTCTAAATTAGACTGAATGTTTATAAAACCCTAAATTATGCTTATTACCATGAGTTTTTATTTAGCTATAAAATGAACAATTAACTAACAACTTTATCAGGGAACCTTACCAGTTGCTGCATATATGTCTGCAACACATTTATGATGCACACACCTAATATTGTTTTCTTAAAATGAGATCTAGCAACTTTATACACTATCAAAACAGTGAACTTGTGATATAGAAACCAGTTTTAAAGATCTGGGCTTTGGATTTGCTGCCTCATCCTGTTGAAATGAGCAATGCCAACGAGACAGAAAGAGATGGACATGCCCAGCAAATAATAAGCTGTGGCTTTTAAATAATGTTTACTTTGCACTAAGGGCACCAACCTATGCATGTTTTTGGTACCATTCACTTTTCAACAGTTACACTCCATCTATTTATAGGTGTGAGAAATTGTAAGCTGAAATGTACTTTAGTTACTTCTGACAAAATCATCTCAAATCTCTACTCTGCAACTGCGTTTCAATGGATATTCTCTAAAAAAAAATATTCCCTATTTTTAGGCTATTCTTTGTAAACCAACTGAACATCGCAAAGCCGTCTGTTTCTGAAAGACTAGACTCAAAAGTACTTTATTAATCCCAAAGGGAAATTAGAAGTTATAGGAATTCAGCCTTTTTTTCAACGAGTTGTAGATGTCGATAGCTCCAGGGAGGTAAGGTGCATCTGTAACAAAATTCATCCTGCATGCTGTTTCTTAAATTACTCCGTTTCCTGTTCCGATACTCATCTCAACAACAGCAAATCAATCTCACCACTTTTAGGTGCAGAAATGTAATTGGTTACAGCATATGATGAAAATATTATAGGTTCAGGGCACAGCGTTGGTGTCGTGGTTAAGCGGACGACCATGTACAGAGGCCTCATCCCTCAACGTGGTTGTCACTGGTTCGAATCCCGGCCAGTTGACCTTTGCCGCACGTCTTCCCCTCTCTCTATCCCTCTTTCCTGTCTGCCTACTTTAGAAAATAACACAAAAATAAAGGCCTAAAGAGGCTAAAATAAAATAAAAATTGGCTCAAGGCTTTCTCTGGGAGTTCATATTTTCTTGCCGACATATTCATCTTAGATACATTTGATAATTATCAATTGGAATTCGGTATGAAACGGTATTTCTCTTTATGTTTAATATTAACAGATTCTCATTAGTTAACACCTTTAAGCTTATAACTGCCCCTTAACTGTGTGAGATAAGCATGAATACAATGCAGCTACATAACTTTTCTGGGGAAAGAAAGTATCTTGTTGTTCTCCCCTAAGTGGCAAAATGTTCAACATCACCCCGAAAGGGTGATGAGACAGGACTGGTGATCCATAACTTATCAAACCACTTAAACGTCTGCTTCCTTATGCAATGAGAGTTGCAACGTTAGTATGAGTACATGGACACAGTTCAAGCTGTTTTCACAAGTTTGACTTTATAGACCATCTTCACTCATAAGTCTTTGTAAAAACACCAAACTCTCTTTTTTTTTGGTCCCAGAAACATAATTTTGAGACATTCTTAAACGGCATGAAAAATTTATCAAAGAGGGAAAACACTGTTAAAATGTCCAACTGTTGATTGGTTAGAAATCTTGGAGGAAATTGAATCAGTTTGTAAGCAAAAAGAGAACTTCTGACAAATATGCAGGCAGATGATAAGTTTTAACTTATTAAACTAACAAGTAATTTATTGCATGTAATTGTCAACTAAATTGGTATATTTAAATACATTTAAGATTAAATAAAATATCTTTACTGAATAGGAATTAAGAAAATCATTTGGATTTAAAAAGAGAAAAAGAGTTGTTTTTTTAAAAAGACGTAAAGAAAAGCTAGAGGGAGTTCAAAAGACTTCATACTCTGTTGTACTTGGACCAGCAAAATTTCAGTAAACTTTAGTGGCAATTCTGGTTCTTTAGCAGCTCAGGTTCTACAGCAGAATCTTTTCATTCACAGCTAACACTGGATTTACCCAACAGTCACATCAGTATACAATAAATTAGAAATAATGCAGCATACCTATTGGACCAGCCCTAATTAAAATTTCACTTAGCAAAACACAACAAATCATCTCTGACAGGAACCGCAGTTTTTTTTGTTCCATCAGAGCGCCTGACGAACTGACAGTCTGCACAGAGAGTGGGCTGCTTGTAGGTGAAAGCAATCCAAAGTTGGGCCATACTTGCGGTTGTAGGCATGTGTCAGGTAAAAGTTCCTGTACTGTTTCTGTATCAAAGTGACAGTGTAGCCGTTTGATCCAAAAAAGGGAAGGTTAAGGTCAGGATTTTCTTGTCTGCGACCATAATAACAGGAAAGGTTTCATGCAACGTAAATATCAAGCCTATGTACAGTATTTCTGCTCAAAGGAAGTGAAAAGAAGAAAGTGTTGATGGCCTTGACTCTATGGTTGGAGGGACTGATTCTTGCCCTCCTTTCTACTCTGACCAGGTTGTCCCGCCACCCCCCAGTCGGAAGTCGTGGCGAATTCTTATGTGTTAACACAAGCTGTGATAAATGTCCCCTCTTGTCTAAACAAATAGCAAAATGACCTTAAAATATGTAAACTGGTTAAACTAGCACTTAATTCAATATAATTAAAACAACACTTTGAGATCTTTAACCTTAGAGTTGTTTCAGACGGTATACCTCGACTAGAATGAATAAACCATTTCTCGATCTCTGTCATTGCATCCTGCTGCCTTTTCCCTCCGTCACCTTTATGTCCCCTTCCTCCTACCTTCAGGCAAAAAAAAAACTGATATGTACTCTGCTTGGCGAGTTAACATTTCTATTTGTGAGAAACACTTCTTAAGCCCTCATACCCTTGGCTGACGCACACACACCCACCCACACAAGTCTGTGCTCTCCTCGTTGAATTATTCCATTTTAGATTATCTAATAACCCAACAACCAAATACCTCCATGTTCTTGACTCTTGCAAAGAGAAAAATGAGGAAAGAAATAAGGTTCAGACATACTCTAATATGGTTATCGCTAAAATTATCAGAATTCTATTTATTTGAATAATTCTTTCACCTAGGATGCGGACAGTCTGTTCCTTTTGAACAGTAGGCGCTTTACACTGGTAAATATGAAACAACCAAAGGTTCAGACCCATCAAATGTGCATAAAATGGCAAAACAGCTGTTGAAATCCTATTCTGAGTCAACTACTGCAAAAGAAACTTTAAAACTTATTGTTCTGGCTGGTTAAGTCCCCAGCAAAAAAAAAAAAAAAAAAGAAAAAAAAACGTGATGCAAATTGCTTTGTTTTAATCAAAACAATTAATGTACAGCTTTGTGAATGTTGCACAGGAATCGATTTGGGTTTACTTGAATAAAGGCTTCAAATATACAAACAGTCTTCAAGCTGCTTTTAAACTCAGAATTTGAAAAAAAAGTCACCTTTATTTGAATTTGAAGTTACCCATTATGTGCGTTTCATGCAGCTCAATATTCTAGTTTAGACAAGGTTTTTCTAACCAACTTAAAGACTGCAAAAGAGCAGTGAAGGTCTCCACATGCAATTATTACAAACCAATTACAGATAGTTGAGGAAAACGGTCAAATGAATAAACCTCAAGTCTAAAGGACTCCAGCCTCTGTTCCAAACAGCTCCAAGTAGTGCTAAACAACCCGTCTCACCCAGAGTTTGTGTAGTGGCCTGAATAAATACATTTATTAAGTAAGTAAATGAAAATCAGCACTAATAAATCAATATTAGAAGAGATGTGACAGGAAATTTATTTTTCTGACCACACCCACAAAAACTATAACACCCTTTAAAGAACAGTTTTACAATTATTTAAGAAAATTATTCAGTCGTTTGTTCACAATGACAAGAAATATGTTTTAAAGATTCAAGCTGAGGATCCTCTTAAGGGTCTGTTTTATGAAAAAAATACTATTTACATAAAGGTACTGCATTAACCAGTATATAAAACAGACAAAAAACGGTGAAAATGTAGAATTCTATAGCAACTGAAGTTTATGATATTTTTGGGTTGCCTTATAACAGAGCATTTCAGTATTTAAGAGTGACAAGAGCATTAACCAAGGTAGCAGTATTATTGGAGCTGATTGATGACCAAAGACTGCTGGTACTATAGAGGTGAAGTAAACAGACCATGCGATGTTATTTATATAGGCAGTCAAGAAGAAAGTCCTGAAGTATAACACCCAGACTGTTAGATTGAGTGAAACGAAAGATACAAGGATTCTTGATAGGTAAAGAAAGAAACTTAATGATTTAGAATTAGCAGATTTGGGACCAATTAGCTTTATTTTCCTTAGGTTAGAGTATTCAAAAGCAGTTTACAATAACTTTCTCAGTCTATGTGCTGTAAGTGGGCTTAGTTGTAGATGGATAGAGCCCATGCTTTCTCAATAAATGCTTTATGACGGAGATTGACGGTGAAAAGCAGGCATTCCAAGACATAAGGCCTGGAGCAAACTTCAACAATGAATGTTACCACATCCATATGGTCATATCCATTATATAACCAGAAGGGTATGGCATAAACAAGGAGAGTACGAGATAATTAAAATAAAGGCTAGACAGTTAAGTTTCAAGTAATATTAATGGTCTTCCTAAAGCCCCAACAAAACAATATCAGATATTAGTAGACCGCGTTGAGAAGCTGGGCATTTGCTCTTTCAACTCTGCCATGGAAAATGGCCAATTATCAGTCACTAATTATGCCAGTAGGTGGTTGATGACCACTAAGAGTATCTGGATTGTCCTCACGTTGTCAACAAACAAACTTTGCTGAGTGAGTATATGTACGCATGAAACAACTCCGCCAAAAAACAAATTTTAGGCATCAAATACTTGTTTAAAAATACTGAAAATGTATGTAGCTTAACCATTTCATAAAACAGAATGGTTCAAAAACATAAAATGAAGCTTAAAAATAACATTAACCATGAGTAATGAAACACCATAAGTAATTCGATAAATTGAGTAGGGACGAACACATTTGCAAAAAATAAACTGCAACTCATTTTCACTAACCATGTGCAAACAGTGGTTTAATTTCAAAGTTTAATTGTTATCATGACCTGGGAAGTTTGCATATCCACAGTACATGGCTAAAGGACTTCGCGGTTACAACTGTATGGAAACATGCTAATTTTTCTCTCCCACAGTGCATCTGAGCACTAGCTGCAACTCAACCGACTAAGTGCATTACCACCACCTAAGTATTGGAGCGTGAAGGACATCATAGTATTGTTTGTAAATGTAATGCGACTAAAACTGTGCATCTCTGCAATTTTTAATAAAACTGTGATAATATGAGCAATTAATTGCAAATAGAAATTCCCCAGTGCCAACATTGAGTTATACAGATTAGCTATCTTAAATCTTTTAAAATTCCAGAATATCAAGAAATGCATTTTCATACCATTTTTGTAAATACAAAACAAATTCTCAAAATATAAACTACGATTTCGATTGGATTGAACTTGAAGGGAGATTTACCATAGTTGGTTATCAATAAGACTTATAGTGAATAGTTCTGAGGTCCAACATGGACAATATCGAAACACATCACCAGTAGCAGGTGTATTCCAAAATGCTAAATAAAATCAAAGCTCTTGAAGCTTTGGTGGATACTTCCAATGGCACTGATTAAATATTCACGTACTGAAGCGCTTCTTTATCTCTCCCACACACAACCTCTAACACACATTTTTTTACTCAGCACCTAAATTTACATCTGTGACACTGAGACTGATCTGCTGCTGAACCGATGAGTCTCCAGCTAACTCCACGGTATGCTAATGCTATGCAGCAGAGAGCATCAAAGTCTTCAAGAGGCTCTGACTTAAAAACACTGCATATTTTATAGAATATCAGCAGGAGGAGACATCCTTGGCAACATATTTCAGTTATAAGAAATACAACTGTAGACATTTATTTTGCTCTACAGACACTCTTAAATTAAAGACATTAATTGCAAGCATTAAAATGCCTTATATAATGCTTTTAGGCCATTATATGTAAAGAATAAAGACCTATAAGATAAATCAATATTACCAGGTAAATGCCATTACAGCTCATAGAACTTTTCTGCTAAGCAGCAGAGTCGTTTGCTGATTAAGAAGAGAGGGATAACAAGAACTTCATGGCCATGCAGATTTGAATTTTTTTTAAGTTAAACAGGTGTTTTGGAAGAGTTAACAATTGACCTCAACAGCAAGAAAAACAGTCTAAATGAAATCGTAAAGGATAGATCACTTCATCTAAGTTTGTGGAGAAATTTTGTTGTTCTAATTTGATGCATTGCTTTGTACAAATTGCTTTTAAATTGTCTGATACTTTACGGCAGGTCCGTGTTTATGTAAATGAAGACAGGTTCTCTTTGTAGAACAAGGAGCCCAGAGCACTTTGCAAACACTTGCTATATGTCAAAATTACATATAACCGCAGATGCAAAACCCAAGAATCTGAAAACCATTTGACTTCCATGAAGATTTTTCTCCTTGAAAAACCTTCCTCCATGTCCAAAACCAGCAAACCCTGCAAGCAAAAACAAACTCAAGAGCTATGGCGAGCTCAAACTGCGCAATGCAAATAAGTTTGTTCACAATAACAGACGACCCACACCTCCATACCAGGCAGCAGAGATTCAATATCCGAGGACAAGAAGTGCTGCGTCCCCGGGCCCTACCTGTAAAGTGGCCCATAAATCATGAACCCTGTTGAGAGTCTCTCTCTGTGGGTCTAGTCCAGGACAGGAGGGAAAAAGACACCCCTGCAGCCATGATGCAATAAAATCTCTCTGCAGCATAAAATTATTGCTACCATTAGCCAAGCTGGTGTCTGGATTATTACAGGAATTGCTATATTTAGGTATAAATATGATTACCTAGCCTACCAATGAATTCATCCATAGTCTAGTTACACCTAAGAAGTGAGGCGTTGTTGTATTTTAGATCAAACAGAAAAAACTCCAAATGCCACATTAGAGAACCAGAGATACTGTATGTCTGATTCAGTAAGTGACATATCTGTTTAATACCTATACAAAACTTTTATTTATACCCGTTTTTTCTCACTGGGGTACACATGAAAATTTGACTTCTGTGTTTGCATCTTCATGCGAATGTAGCAATAGCACCATTAGCAGTTTGCCATGGTTCATTTACCATTTCCCAATCTCTTACATAATGGGTTAAAAAAAAAACAAAAAAAAAAAAACTGAACACAAGCAGTAAGACTTCGATAGTACCAACAGGCAGGTTCCTGATCTTTGAAATTGCCCCTGTTGGTTGAATAGAGCGGATGGTGGTGATAGCAAAGTCGGTTTCACTATGACATAAACACAAAAGAACAACTAAAATTGTGCTTCGTAGAGAGGAATTTCCTGTTTGCTTTCTTGTGAGTGAATTAGGGCTGCAACTGAGGATTCATTTTCTAATTGATTAATCTGTCCATTTTTTTGATTAATCAATGAATAGGTCAGCAAAACGCTTCGTTTACCCTTTATAGCGAAAGTTACAGTTTTTTTTTCACTTGCATACCCCTTACAAATCTGTATCAGGATTAATAATCTAAGGTCATGTGATAATAAAAAAAAAATAGTTTTCACTCTTAGAGTTTTTCATAAATTTCTTACTGAGGCACTTTTGTTTTAGTGTTTTTTTTGTTTATTTACATATTAGGGCAAGTCATCATTTCTTATTATATTGACTTTAGTTTTTCAGCATCAAATTATAAGTATTTTTTATAATGTTAGAAAAGTCATAAGGTCTTTTCTTGTTCTCCAAAAAACATTCTTATCTTAAAATTTTGATATTCAGAGTATTTCACTGGAGTAACAATGCATCTTCCATAATCAATGTTCCTAGTTTTGAATTACACTTTCGTATCAATTTTTAAGGTAGGCAAAATGTATGAGCAGAATTATCTGTAAATACTATGTTACCCCAGGTCTCGTGAAGTAGCTAATGACAAATGAACTGCTAATGAAGCGCTCCTTGATTTCACTCACTATTAATCCCTTGATGTAGTTGTTCTATTTAAGCCCCTGCCTTGCTTGGAGAGGAGAATGTGGTTTAGACACTCTTAGTGTGCATTCATTGGAGTATGCAAACAGAGCATGCTTGCAGTTCCCACTTGAGTAAATACTGTATTTAATAGTGGGTCTTTTATTTTGTGTGAACCCAAAAGCCTTCACCGAGGCTACTGAAAATTAACTTATTGAAAGCACTGCTTAATTACCTATTTTGCTTTGGTCAGAATGTAAATACAGAACAGTGGTTGTGATTATGTTCTGATAACATAGAAAGCTTCCTCCTCTCTATCCTGGAAAATGTTGACTGGCTTTCTGTTCTTGTTTCAGATTGCTCTTTTTTTTATCTCCATACCAACGTATGGAATGACAGAAGACAGCCTTCATGAATGAGTAAGCACTGATGCGATAGAGAGGGGAGGGGAAATGGGAGGAAAAATTGTTCATTTTGTTTCCCCTGGCATGCAATTTCCATCCTCTGTCCTCATCTCTGGAGACACTAACATCTAAAAACACGTCGACTTCATCTTTGTAGGCTGAATGGGTCTGAGAGGATCACCTCCAGACATGACACTATGATGGTGTTGTTAAAAAGGAAGGATGAAGATAATATTGCCTCTCCCTTACTTGTAGACAATAGTCTTAAACCAGAGAATCCATTCATTGCAAACATGAGTAGCCTGTAGCCAAAAAAAAAAAAACAACACAAAAGTGAGGCTTCCTGTCAGGACATTTTAGAAATTTCAACATGATTATCTCAATGTACCCCATCTATTTTTCCTTTACAACAACTGCCCATAACAGCTTTGGAGCTTTAGTAGTCAACTTTGCGATTAAATGCCAAGTTATTTTATTTTCATTTCATGAAGCAAAAAAATAAATAAATAAATGGATGATAATAAAGGACAAAATGGTATTGTAGTTTGATTTACTTTATGTTACGACCATTCTCCAGAACCTTCAAATGTACAAAACACAGAAGAGCAATGCAAAGAGACAGCTGGAAATGATGCCATTACCATCCTTTTATGAAGTTATTAAGCATTGCTCTGTTAGAACTGAAATGCCATTACATGCAGAAAGCAAATAAAACTGGCACAACAGCAGCAGATGCTCAGTTGTACTCATATCCCTACATGAAGGCACTCACATCAAGGTTTTAAAAAAGGGAGGAAAAAAAAAGCGCCATTCAAGTGGATTTGCAAGGAAGAATATTCTTTACGATACCTTTTTGGTGAATAACACCAAGAAAAAGAGAGTGAGAGTTCGACTTAGTCAAAGTGAATAGGGCAGGGAAAACTTTAAGACCATTTATTTTCTATACAGCCTGGATTCTCAATGAAAAGGGCTTAAGGGCCAACTTTCTTTTCTTGGGAGGGAAAATGCTGAGAGAACAAAATAAGCTTCCCCTGAACTCATTGGCATGATTCAAGAGCACTGAGATAGTATGACTGAAATTCATAAAGGACAGAGTCGTACAAACAATGGCCTCCACTGAGGTGGCAGTAAATATAATATTTGTTTCACAGATTTAAAAAAAAATGTTTTCATTTAAGAATCTATATTAATGGATTTTTAATGGAACATTCAGAGCTTAAGGTTTATTTGAAGAACTTCAAGAGAATCAGATTAAAAAAAAAACATGGACATTGATTAATCTTGCCTGGAAGCTGAATTCTCACGGTATTTGTGTACTAATAAAAACACAAGAATCCATCTTTTCCCACTTCAACTTTAACACTTCAAGACAGAGTCAAAACGGGTCAGCCAATCACATTGTCGTATAGCCTAAGGCAGGACATGTAGCTTTGACGAAAGGAAGAGGTGCCCACAGCCAAACCAAATAGGCATGGCAACACAGGGGGACTTGCTAGAATCTAACATTTCATCTGTCAAAGAGGAAAAGCAAGCACTTAAAAGCAAGTTATCTTATCATCTCGTGACATATGCCATTTCATTTGTTACAATGATTGGCTATAATGAAACTTTGGTTGGCAGCACTAGGTGTCCCTTCAACTAATTTGCTCAGAAGGTTCTACTGTATGTTCCTCCTCTTCCCAAGCTGATTCTATTGGATCAGTCCCAAATCCCAAAGAGTGCTGACTAGCTGAGACTGACTTGTCAGGTTAGATGTTGATGGCAAGTCTTTAGTACTTGCCATAATTATTTGAAAACTGAGCTCAGTTTTTGGTAAAGAATTTTAAGGTATGCTCTACCATGGCTATTGTACATACAAACATCCATCAGAAGAGCCAACTTTGTGGAATTTAAGTGTGACTGAACTTGATTTTATACAAAATAAACTAATTGAGCTCACCTTTTACAATAAACGTTATGCAAACATAACTGATGCTTTCCCTTAAAGGTAGGAGCAGGATCAATGATTTTGGTCCCTGCTTAAAAGGGAGTTTGTGTCCTCAGGTTGTTGCAAATGCGTGTATCTATCCCTAAAAATGTAAGGCTTCTAATCTTGCCATATAAACCTGATACAGTGTCTTTTGATACTATTTATAAATAGGTAAATTATGATTGGATATAACACACATATATATAGGTAAAGTATGTAAAAACGTGATTATTTTGATGAAAACTTTGATTCGATGTGTACCTGGATACCTGGAAGGATAATCTGGCCATCGTTTCATTTTTTCTTGGAATTAGTTCTTTAACCACATCACTTACAATACATTTTTCCCTACATATACATTAGAATCCTTAGAAAAACAATTTGAAATCAGAGCAAAGAAAATCAGAAATCAACATAGCCCAAAAATATGTCTTGCATTGATCAAATTTTACAAGACACGATCAAAACAGTTACAGATTTCCAAGTAACAGGTTTTCATTAAAAAACTTGATATTTTCCATCATATTCTCAGTTTAAAGTTTTTAAATTTTGCAATGAATGGAGTTCAGAGCTTTAAGGGACATTTTGGATCATAGATCTGCCTACCCCTCAGGAGCTACAAACACTGGCTCCATCTAAATGCATCAAATTGTCGGAAAGAAACTCTAACCCGCTGTGCAGGATTGTTGGATTCTTTATAGCTTGTTAGCGGCATTTCAGAACACTGCAGACCACACAGGCTCCCTTTCTTACCTCCTTTCTCACTGGCAACATCTTTTATACAGCACTTATTGTGGCGAATGGTCATGCACATCCGCCTTGGCATCACAGTCCCTAACAATTTGTTGTGTTCGGACTGAGTCATTTACCAAGTTAGCTACCAAAACTCTGCAACCATATTTCAAGAAAGTGAAAGTAAAATTTGGTTTTATAAAATATTCAATTTCACAAAAAATAAATTTATATGGGTCAATATAAAGTGCAATTACAGTTGGGAAACTACCAGCAAAAACAGTAGGCTGAATACTTAAGCCCTACTGCCCAGCTAGTATTGGAATCGTAAACATGGGTAATATCAGCAACCAGGTTTCTGTTTCTTAGCCTCAATCCTTAAGGCCAACTGTCGATGCATCTCTGCCCCAGCACACTTGATTCAAATGATTGCATTGCCTTCCACAGTTGCCGTCAAGAAGCCTGGCAATCACCCCTTTCTTTTAAGTCAGGCATACAACAGCAGGAAAAAGACTAAAACATGCAGGAGAGGGAGCCCTAAGGACTCGTAATAAGAAGCGCCGAGTAATTCAATAAAGCGCAGAATGACAACGCTTTAATATTCTTTATAGTCACTTCAAAACCACTACGAAATGATAGCTTGTTGATTTAAGTCTGTCTATCATCAATTTAAAAGTCATAATCCAACTAATGATCGTCTTATTTTAACATAAGTGAGACTTCTCTCTTGTAAATAAAAGTACTTAAATACGAGTAACCATGTTGTTGAATGATGGTATCATAGTATTTTTTACTAAAGTTTGTTCTACTATAATGGCCTAATAATGATCTAGATCCAAGAGCAGCACAAATCTTACTTAGAAGACATATGAAAAAATCTGTTCTGATAAAATTAAAGTCCAATAGGGAGCAAAAGAAACTAGATTCAAGTGTAACAAAGCCTTTTAGCTGTAAAGAAATGACTGTTTAGGCCAGGGTGGGATTATTTGTTCAAAAGTGAAAGAAAAATAATTATGGCTTTTATGTTAGTTTGCTTTTGAATTATAACCATATCTAATAATTACTATTCTTTTCTAAAGGTCTGATAACCTCATATCCTGCCACTTAAAATCCCAGCTTCAACATTAAGCATCATTGCACAGTCATGCTTCCATGGAGGACTTTAACTCATTGACTGAGCAAGAATTCAGGGTGCAACTGGAATACAATATTCTTTGTTCATTGCTCATGCCACCTTCTCAGGTCTTATAGTCCATGGGTGGTGAACAATGTATTCTATGTATATTCCTCATGGTGCTTTTGGGCCTTCCTGCCGTTTCAAAAAGAAAGAAAGCCCAAAGGCACCTGCTAAAAATCAAAGACTCTACTCCATTTCCTGTTATGATTCTTCTGAGGGAGAAGCCGCATGCAAAGATATATTGTTATTTATCGGCTCTTCCATACTTATCAATTCCTGACATGATGGCTGCAACAAAAATAAATGAGTCGGGATCAGATCGATGCCTCATGATTGCGATGGAAAATGGAACAAGGCATGGAGAAAGAGGAATCTCATCTTCAGAGGAATTGGATTTTCAAAAGATTTAACTGGGCATGCCTGTTATATGCATGTCGTCCACAGCTTCCAATGCTCAGATTTCACAACAGCCAATAACTCTGCTCAGCGGTGCCAAGCAGCAGTGAAAGATGCACTGGGTCAATACACTTGGGATACTAGCACACACATGCACAGGCTCTCACACATACAAACATAGTTGCCTTGTGGGTTTTCCCATTTTCCCCTTGAGTCCTATTAATGTCATTTAACAGCGATGATTGAGGTAGGCTGATCTCAACTTCCTCTCTGACAACCTAGCTCACAAATCCACATCAATTGCTCCAATCACTCCTCACATAGAGCCAATATTCTACAGTGAGACCAGCCTTATTTCCCACCGCATTAATGAACTCTTTCATTTGAAAGCCTGTGACTGTCTGGCTCCTTGATTGCAAACCCAAGGCCAATGGGCCTCTGTGACAGCTCCTTGAAAATTAAAAGCATCAATCAGGACAGGAATGGAACAAATGTGGGATGTTTTCACATCCTTCTGTCCAGCAGACAGAACAATGCAAGCTGAATGAGTTTCAAAGTCACATCGTCATTTTTATGCAAGTCATCTTTTGGAACAGTCTGCAACGACAAGGTTAGAAGTCATTTAACAAATTAGCTCCACTCCATTATCTATGTTAAAACTGTGCAGACAATTGAGCGTTATAACAGTGACCAGCATATGTACATAGAACTTAGAAACAGATTGTTAAACACTGTATTGATGGTACGTGCGTTGACATAAAAGGTTCTCATAACCCTAGCTTTATTTTACCGAAGGGAAATATTACAAACACAAACCTAAAGTGAAAAAATATATAGTTATACAAAGAATTTGTGATAAGACTAGGAAATCCTCTAAATTACAGATAAATATATATATACCGTTGTGGTCAAAAGTTTACATACACTTGTAAAAAACATAATGTCATGGCTGTCTTGAGTTTCCAATAAGTTCTACAA
>JAUZNJ010044078.1:0-32948 GCA_034780135.1 Jordanella pulchra | reverse complement strand
AAGCGGAACACTATGGCGATAGCCCTACTGCTCCACTTGTGAAAGCAAAATCTGTTGGGCTCTATTTGGCACCAAGAAAATTATTCTTATTGTCACATCGCCAGACAGGACACTGCAAAAAAAAAAAAAAAATCTATAAAAACCTATTGAATTGACTTAATTTCATCTCCTTTAGTATTTCTTTTAAATGCATTTATTCAGTTCTGATCAAGGAGTCCTTTCTCTGTACCAACTCACTGATTGACTGGTGAACAGACAGACACTAGTAACATGTGTGTCATTGTTTTTTCAGAGTACAGTTCATAATACTAGTCAGTTTTAATCCAAAGCCTTCAAGGGTGTGTTAGAAAACTGAAGCTTAGGAGGGAATTATCTTTTCAGCCTCTCAGTGGCTCCAAATCTAAATGAAAAGTACTTTATCTGACAGAAATGTTGTGGTTTAACCTGAACAAGATTGTGGACATGAGGTGTCCTCACCATCTAAATGCTCTGGAGAACTTTTGCAAGGTAGTGTGAGCAAATATTGCCAAGTCAAGACCTGGCATGCTGATAGATGCATATGAAAGCAGACTAACTGCTGTAATTAAACCAAAAGATGCTTTAGTAAAGTATCACTTTAAGGGTGTGCTCAATTATGCAACATTAAAAATGCACCTTTCTTTCGCCCTTAGAAGGATTTCTTTGAACAGTTGAAACAATTAAGCTTCTGTTATTTATTTAACAGAAGTTTTTTTTTTTAATTCATTGCACATTATAATCCACTTTTAAGTGTTTTTTTTACTCATAATTTGCAGAATCTTGTCCAGAATTAAACACTAACTGAATGCACCCAGCTGGTTTTGAAGAGGAGACGTCTGTGCATTATCCCAGCGATGTTAACAAGTCTGATCAGACACCCAGCCTCATCCCGACCAATACATCAACTTAAACTATCAACCCAAAAGGCATTTGAGAGAAGCCTTTACTGTGTCTCTGTAGAAGTTCAAAGTCCCGCTTGCTTGATCATCCCACTGCTACTGATGAAACATTCACATATCAAAAAAAAAAAAAGATTTGCATGTCAAAGGAGACTGTGAGACAAATCTTTCTTAAGTATTCAGCAGAACTAAGAAGTTGTTGTTTCAAAAGAAAAAAAACCCAGAGTGGTTTATTTAATTGAGTAATTGTCAAGGTATGTAACTTCTTTTTTTCTGCTTTATCTCTCCCTGAGAGAAATTCAAACAGTTAAGAGTCGCACGGCGAAACATTTGAGTCACTGTGTTTTAGATGAACAACTAAGAGCAATGAGCGCAAAGTTCCTAAAAGAACTCAGACGTCCATCAAGAGAGGCAATAAAGTAGAAAAAAATTATTCTTTTTCATTTTTGCTTTAAATGTTAAACATTTTCAATGAGACTGAAGGGCATTGATCAAGTTTAAAGCTGAATGAAAAACCTTTTAATAAAGCAAGAAAATCCAAATGAACCAAAAAAATAATCATCAGCAGAAATAAAGTTATTAAAATAAGTTTATAAATTATGTGTAGAAAAGAAAAAATCAAAATCGAATCAATGGGAAGATAATGTTTGGATACACTCTCACAATTAGAAACTAAAAAAAAACCAAACAAACACAAAGAAAACGATGCTAATATTAACATACGCTTTACTTTACTTAAGATAAGAAGCTCCATTAATTCAATTTCATCCTTTAATACCGATATTTACTGTAGCTAATGAAAAAAATGAAGAAACAAAGAACTTCTGGACAAAATCAGAAGAAAAGAACTAAACTAAACATAATTTAAATTACTGATAAGCTCAGACTGAGGGAAAACACCCAAAGGTTTTGCTCAACTAAATTCTCATGCAGACTAAAACCCACACTGCAGAGACTGTAACGACTTACTGAGTAAAAGAAAGACACTCAAGATAAACTGCTTTATAAAAAAAACAGTGCAGAAAATAATTGTTCTGGATCAGACTGTGCTCAGTTTGTTCTAAAAAGCTTTTAAATCATTTTTTCAGTCCAATAGTCTGACGCTGTCAGCCAGCTGGGTCTTCAGTGAGTGTCTGTAAGTGTGCGTTAGTGAGTTCACCTTAAAGGCAAGGAGACAAGGATTGATTTTATTTTTAAGGTGTAGTGTCACAGCTTGTCATGTGAGAATGAGATCACTAGAACCAAAGTCCAGCTGCGACTTTAGAAACTCCAAAACACAAACACCATCTTCACCGACTGCAGAGACTGAAGCCAAAGCCAGCAAATAACAGAAGAAAAAGATACACATAAAATTCTCTTATATGGAAAAGGTTTTATAGTAAGAATTAATCCGTTTCTAAAAAAGATTTGTTGTGTTTTTTAATACAAAAACAAAAGTATTGGATCATTTTAGGGTTTCTCAAAAAGTTTTGCTTAATCAAAGCCAATCTAGGAAGAGCCTCTGAAGTATCCCCACTTTAATATTAACTGCGAAACAACGAACTGCTAAACTTTAAACCCATCTGTGGCTAAGGTGAGAAGGGAAAAGGAAACAAGAATTTGCACTTTTATCAGCTGCAGAGAAATAAAGCATCCAAGGAGTAGGTGTCCGATGCATAGTTTTGCATGCATGCACACAAAATAATTCATGTGCACAAGGAGCAGGGGACAAACACAGGTGGTTTTATTTTCATGCACATCCAGGTAATTTTTTCCCTCCTTCTAGCATCTTTTACAGTTATGGCTGCGGTGTGCCAGCACAAACAGGTATCCAGCGGTGAAGCTGCCACTCATTCATAAGGTGAAATGTGACTGAAAGCAAGAGTATCGCACAGTGAACTAGAGGTAAAGGCGGAAAGACGATCACAGGGAAGGAAGACGACGGTTGTAAAAGGGGGAAACTTCCAACAGAGAAGAGTCAGAGTGAAACCTGTCAGTAACCAATCATTTGAGACTGCAGCTCATTGAACAGTGACTGACAGAGAGTTCAGGTCCTGCACAGCAAAAACAGATAGAGATGATCTCTGAAATACCTTTTCCTCTGACCTTTGGGTGAGCTAATTCTAAAAAAAAAGATAAATAATTTACAAAAATAAAACAAAAAAAACCAAACGATTAACACTCAGTCAGAGTAAAATGTAAAATTCTAATAAGGCTGAAAATTGGTTAGATTAGATAAAAACTGAGGTTTTTCCATCCCTCATTTCTCCAAGTATCTTCTATTGGTCTGATGTTAAATTCCCTATTAAATATATATATTTTTTCTTTTTAAGCTTTAAGCAGAAAATTAAGATAAAAAAAAGTGTCCAGAAAACATGCATCTCTGTGTAATAAATCCATATAATGTCTTCACTTAGTAATTTCAGTTATTAAATAAATGCACTTTTCAATAATTAAATATTGACCTTTATATATGCCAGTTTTTTATATATATTTTTATTCTGACTCATGTCTTTCAAAATGTGCAAAAACACAAAATGACAAAATCTCAAAAAAGAAATCAGAGCTGATGCAACCTTCTTGTTTAATTTCAACATTGCGAAATTGAGAATAAGACTGTGTGTGAGTAGGAGAGACAGTAAAGATAAAGTATGTGGATTTGAATGACTACTTGTGTGTAATAAGCGGCACTCCCCACCAGCAGCAGGTGTGTCCAGGGTAGTTTTCATCTCTACCAGGACCTAAATAGTGTCCATCTGCTAACACACCCAACACCTAATCTGACTCAACTCTTCTCACTCCTAATGCTGTAATTTTGGGAAGTGAAGCCAGCAGCTTTGATTCAATTTATTAAAAGAAATCCCTTTAAATTATTTAAACAAACAAAAAAAATGTATTTTTAATTAATAAATGTTATTTGTATATTCAGTAGAACAATTTCAGTGCCCTACTGAGATACTCAGCAGGTGTCTGCATCAATATCAGGAAAAATAAATAGATATACACCAAAAAAAGTTGTATTTATTCTCTATATTTTTGTGGTTATCTTCAGTAGTTTCTATATCTGTGGCAGAAAGATGTCACATTGAAGCAGGTTTGCAGAAGAGCTGCATCGAGCTAACAGCTAGAGACACACACACAGAAAAGGGAAGCCACACTACATCAGTAGATATTAAACATTGGTTATGTTGCATAAATATGCTTTTAAGTTTCTCACTTTTTTTCCTCAACAAAACTGCGAGCTGAAGTTACACAGTTTACAGCTGAACCATTCTGCCAAATCATCTACGACGCCACGAGCCAAAATAAATTCCAGCAGCAGTTCAAAGAGTTGCAGATTTTTAATAACTGAAATGAACAAAAACTCAACATTTTAATATTTTCTTATCAGTTTATCTTATTTCTACTGGTTTCTTGAGCATAAAACAACAGGTTAAAAGACAAAATGTCCCCAGGATCACGACTGAAGGCAGTGCCCCTTTCTGTGTATGAAACAAGCTGCAAAAAATGCTGCTGTCGATTTCAACCTTAGAACATGACGATGATTGGTAACAGCAAGCAGATGAGCTGCTCATTTCTGTCATACAAAATATAAAATGACTTCTATTTAGATCCAAAAGTTCTTAATATGTTCTTTTTATTTGTCTTCTCTGAATCCATGATAACAACTAGTTACATTTACTTGAGTAAATTCACTGCACTGTACTTTTTCATTTTACTTAGGTAATATTTTTGCGACATGACTCTTCTTAGAGAATAATTTCTCACTGTTCACTTCTAGCTCCTTCAGTAAAGACCAACAAACATGTTGTAATAATAAATGCTCCAAATAAATGCAAAACACGCTTCACCAAGCTGCATTATTGAGTTAATTAACCAGTAACTCTGTTACTGGAAGTTTTTCATCTCTTTTCTAATATGTATTTATTTCGTACTCTGAGCATTAGCTTCAAGATTATTTTACGTTGTAGAAACTCGAGCTTTGCTTACAATTATTGGTTCTAGTTTAATCTTGTCAACAGTCCTTCAGTTGAAATCACTGCCAATAAACCAGTGAAATGAAGGAAAATGTTGATGTTTTTTCAAAGGAAGGGAAATTTCTAAATAAAATACTCCATAAACTGCATTAAAATGAAAACTTTGATAGATCAGTCAAGGAGTGTCAAAGAGGAGAGCAGCATGTTTGCCAGCCCTGGTCTACGACTTGTTGGTCCACCGCAAGTCACCCCAGACACTTAGACCTCCTCTGTTTTTCCAGGTCTCATAGGACTAGCAGGTCCGGCAGATTCCAACTGCCATCTTGTACCACCAAAGCAACATCATGGCTGTCATTGTTCAGCTGACTCTGAGACTTGTTTTCAAAAGAGACACAATTGCTTTTTGGTGACATTTTGGTTGGACCTTAAAAAAAATCCAAATAAGGAGTGTTAAATTGCGCGTACCGTATAATAAGTGTGCATGTTTGCAGGTGATCTACAAAGGTTGTGTTCACAAAGGAAAAGGAGTGCAAACAGGTTTTATCCGCCCTATTAAATCAAAAAAATTACAAGTCCTTCTGGTAGTTTGAAAGTGGACAAAAAATGAATCGGAGGTAAAATTGATAATAATAGTTAAAAAAAAGAAATCATAAACACAATTTTAAAGCTGATTATTATTTATAGTGCACTTTACAAAAAGTATTATAAAGAGCTACAAAACGAAAACAGCAAACACAAAATTTTAAAGTCTAAATATCAGTCGTACAACCTGGAAAAGCCGACTTTGTCTGACCTTACATCTTTGACAGAGAAAAATCCACATACAGATTTACAGTGAAATTCCGCTCTAAACAGCTGGATTTACTTCCACCAACTCCTTACAACGACCAGTCCAAAGTACTGCAAACCAAGGTAGCCCCAAAATATTATTTACAGCATAACTGTGCTTCAGATGAAGTCCAGCAGAGAAACATGAAGGTTGTTTTAGGATGAATCTTTATCATTTATCAAAAAGCTTAAATCCTAAAAATACCAAGGTTGTTAATATAACAGGTATTTGTACCTTTCTATAAATTATGCCATTTTTCGAACCTACACCATAAAGCTTTATGGCATTAATTCTAATCTTTTGTATAATCTCCCTGAGCAGTCAAATCAGCTGAAAAAGAAATGCAAATGATAACACCTATAAGCATCCACACAGCGTACACATAGTTCAGAGGTATAAGAAGAATTAGGAAATGTTTTTCCAGGCTCATTTTCATCCTTTTGACAACAAGGTCCACGTGAGCCACAGATCTTTAACTGTACCAGTTCTCTGCTCAACGTAGATTAAAACATGTTCAGGTTTAAGTCTTGTCTAAGAGTTGTTAATTATAAGAAGTATAATTTTAAGTGATGTTTAAAGAGTGATCGCTACAGGCATGAAGAATTGGGAATAAGCTCCGAAGCATAAGAGCCTTCACAGGCATTAGCCTACATTACAGTTTATCTCAGCTGTTTTATGTTTTTCATTAACATGCAACAGCATTTAATGTCAATTTTGGTGTTTATTCTTTTAGTTTAACTGCAAATGAAATATGTTTCAGATGCATTTATTATTCCCATCCAAATGTCTTTTTCTCCACTAATAATATTCTATAAATATTATTTCTGACAGTCCATTTCTGCTTACATTTAAACAGATTCTCACTCCACTAACTGTCACAGCACCAATGCATCCTCTGTGGCCATAATCACTGCAGAGTTTCCACTGGGATTTCAAACTTGCTTAAAATAGAAAAGAAATTAGCCTGAGGTTTGATAAATGAAAATTGATTTGATGAACATTTACATTCACCTTTACTTCCACACATAAATTTGCATGGTTTGGTAAACTGGAAAAAAGATCAAGGCACAAACGCAAAAATGCAAAATTGATCGCCCCTGCTTTTTCTATCAGCTTTGCGTGTGCTAACAAGTTTGCAGTTGTTTGAGTCATGCAAACCCTCTATAGTTCAGGTTGTTTATTTAGTTTAAGGCGCTGCAGCTGCTAAAATTAAACAAATTTAAATATAAAGGTTTATTAGGAAGAAATTAGCCCTACATTTCACTTAATTCAATTGTACCTTTACATTTTATATTTTTATGACCTATATATTTTTCTTGTTTAAAACCAGGTTTATTTGTGTTGATTATTGAAACAGACGGTTTATCTTTAATTTGGATATTATGATTTTTGGAGAAATTAATTATCAAACCAATGAGGTGAAGTGTAGTTAATAAACACTATAAAAGATAAACGGTTCATTAAGGCAAAATCCAAATTAGTCAAAACAGCTAAATTAGTTGTGGTTGACCCTCAGGGCTAATAATGGTCCCTGAAAGATCAAATAGATCCATGAGTGGTTGTAGACAGGGGCCAACAGGGGCCAGGGCCCCTGTGGAACTGGTTCCAGTCCCTGTTATGGCTCTTATACTGAAAACTTAATACAAAATAAAATTCTTATGAAATACAGGCGCAAGCACAGAAACCAAATAACTTGTCCCTTGGATGCATTTCATTTTTTTTACCTTTAGAGTTTTATTTTAACCTGATTTAAAACAGAAAGTATTGCACTTTAGTTCCAGTCATATTTAGGCAGAATCTAAATTTTTTTCTGTTATATCTAATATAATAAATCAAAGAATGAACTATTTACTCTGGTCCCCTGGTACATTTAGTCTAGAACCGTAACTGCATGGATCATATTTACTAATGTTCCGTATCCATGGATTTGAACATTTGAAGTTAACAGGAATTTAGCAAGAATTTAGAATTTATTTATTTTTCTATAAGATCACTATGATACAACCTCCCACTATAAGCAATGGAACTACTGGTCTCTTATTATTTTTTCTACTGTAAAAAACAAAAGCAAAAAAAAAAAAACAAAACAACAAATGTTCCCTTCAGTGCTGCTTTAAACTGACACATCTCACCTGGATGCTTGATGCTCTCTACACCTCATGCAATGATTAGTGTGACTTACACTATGAGAATGTTTCTGGTGAACAACAGCAGTGTATGCTTAGAGATAAGGATGAGTGTTTTTGGTGACAGACGAGGGGCCATCCTGTCCTGGGACGGAGCCAGAACATCCAGTGGAAAAATTTAAGCCATTAATCATCCTCTAAAAGGGGAATTCAAATGTGACAAAACTTCTTTTTCACAATCTCAGGAAAGTCTTTTAAGCAGGATATAGTTTCATGCAATCTCCCACTATCACTACGTCAGCTCTGAATCCCTTGTGACTGGATATGACCGAGAGCAGGAAAGGAAACCAGCTGACTGACTACCTGAATGTCTCAAAACTAACCAAGGGGGAGCTGAGCTGTCTGGGTTATGATTTGTAGTTTTCAGGATGCTTTTTGACTGCAAAGACACACAAAATACCCCCCAAACACACACACAGGATCACACATACTCACCCAATGAAGGAGACCATCTGCTCCACAATGTGCTTGCTGAAGGTGACGATCACAAACAGTTTCTGTATGACACACAGAGAAGCAGAGAGTCAGTAACTGAGCCAGAAGGTCGATGTTGAACAAGGCGCCGTGTGTGCATCATCAGTTTGACCAGTACCCCACCCCACACCCACACTCCTCAACCGCCACCATTAGACACATCATCATGCCCAAAACCCAGGACTTGTAAGCCTAAAGTGGTTTTGGTGAAAGTTTGAATGAAGGACAAGAAATTTGGTGAAGGACGGTCGAAAAAAACAAGGAAGAAGAAAAAGGCCTGTGTGACACATCACGAGGTCGGGATGTCAAAGAAGCTTTCAGTGTGTGAAGCAACACAAGGACAGTGGAGGGGGGGATCATAGGTGATGTGTCATGGGGGGGGGTCTCGCTTCAGTTCCTGCCCAGCTTGATTGCTGCTTAGTCACTGGTAGCAGGGGGGAACATGCAACTGGTGACTGGTGTGGCCATGTCGGCTCATACGGGCTCTGTGTCATGTCCTTTTTTTTATGAGGGGGGAGTGGGGGGTGGGGGGTCTGGGATATGCACATAAGAACTGACCTAATTCTGAACAATTCTTATATATTACAAATCCTATATTATTTTATCATTTAGATCACACAAGGATGGTTCATTTCTTTGCTTTCTAAAACCATTTGCAAAAAATAAGCCAAAAAAAGTTGTTTTTTCTTATTATGAAGCACAACTTTGCTCATTTTTTATCCAATAACTGAAAAGCATAGTTTGAAAGAGAAAAAAAAATTCAGTAGGAAGCCCCAATTTAAAAACAACAAACAATCGAGCTTGTTTACCTATTTTTTACTAACATCATCCATCATCTGTGAAACTGTGGGCTGGTATCAATATGTTCCTTTGACAGGCAGCCATCGTTCTGCTTTATTAGATTTCATCTTTAATTACAGGAAAACAATAAGATATGCAATTTTAAAAGGGATTGGAGAGTCTAAAAAATTAATCAACACAAATTTATAAAAGATTTATATGACTAATAGTTTTGGATCAAACCTTTTTTACTGCATTTTTTGTGTAACACAGCAGAGACAACTTTTTATTTTTCCATCTACCATCATTTATTGGCTAGAGGCTCTAAAAATAGTGAAGTAGAGCTGTTTTATTTATTTTTATTTTTTTTATTTTTTTTTAAATGCCTGTGTAACTTGAAACACTGAAAAATCGATCTGGATTATAAGCAAATATATTCTTAGATTTCTCCAAAAACTCCTAGTAGTAAAGATGAACATGCAGAATAAAAACAAAAAGAGCTGATTTCAGAGAAAGGTAATAAAAAGTAAGATACAGGTAAATAAACAGAAATAAAGTAGCCATGTCAGTCTCTGCAGACTCAGACCACATCACAGTTTGCCCGGGCGGATATTTTAATTTCATGTGACAGGGTTTGATCAGTTCTTTTGTTACAGTGTTCGCTCTCAGCTAATGTAACATGTAATCCAGGTCATCCATGTATTGTCATACGCTCGTCCCGCTCTTTGTGTGGCCGTTAAAGCCTCTGCGCATGGCTAACCAGACCAGTCCAAAACCAAACACATTCGCAACAATAAAATCATAAGGATTCATTTGAATATAATTATTATTTGTTGGGCTCTTAGACGCCATGAAAATCCATTTTATCCATGAGATGTTCACTCGACTATTTATTTAATCTTAGTCGTTATTGTCACAGAAACCTTTCTGTTTTATAAGTATCTTGGTAACATTTTACGTCCTAATTCAGAAACATCTTTTCTTTGTTTCTTTTAAAGATGAAGGAAAAAACTGGAAAATTTGTGAAGAAAAGGATGAAGGTGATCATGACCCAACAGTACTGATGCAACTGAGCTTTTAAAGCTTTAAATGTGTCATGAGGAAGATGACTCTGGATTGGAGAAGCCTGTTAATACAAGCTATGATCCTATTGTTTACCATCTGTTGTACTTCCTAATGTGTAGAAATTGACCCAACTTTCAGCTGAGATCAGTTCTAAAACCTTAACTTATTCATTAGGACAGGTTGATTATTTAATCTTCAGAGAATGATCCTAGCTCTTGAACACAAATAGATGATTTTTAGTTTTTTTTAACAGTTAAATTATTTCTACTTGGAAATGCTGATTCAGTTTATTGACTAACGTTTTTTTGCTTTTTGCATTAAAGAGGAGACAGACACAGCAGTACAATAATGTGCTTCATTAAAGGAGCTTTTCTCTTGGTTGAACAGCAGCTCCAGCAAACTCTGACACATCATCCATCGTTTAAGAAAAAAGGAAGGAGGAAGAGACAAGCAAGATGGCAGGAAAGCTGACTAAGATCCCAAGAACTGTTCTGCTCGGAAAACTCATGACACTGTCTTGACTCGCAAAATTCTGATAACAGATAATGTCAACAAAAGACGCACAAAGCACCCTCAGACACACACCATCGAAGCAGGTGAAATCATCTCATAGCCGTGCTCAACATGTTTCAGCAGCTCAAGTAGTGAGAGTGGAACTGTAGCATCTTTTTCCTTCTGCTGCACTCTGCTCTCTGCCACACCTCACAGTTTCTGTTCTCTGGAAAGAAGAAGAAAAAGTCACCTATCCCAAGGGTCCAAAGTCTGCAGCTCACTGACATCACCAGGGATCCTCAAGTGACCTGCTGCGTCACAAAGCCGGTGATGTTAACCATTCAGCAGCAAGCATTCAGTGCAACAAAAGACGGAAGTAGCGGTGAATAAAAATAAAAAAAACCCTCAGTCCTTGGAGACGGATGAGGACACACCTGAAGCACAGGTACAAAGATCAAACACACACACACACACACACACACACAACAGGCCTGAAAATCCCCTTTTGTTCTTTCCCGGCCCATTAGAGAAAGCTTCACCTGCTCTGCTTTAGGTTTCCTTTGTTTTCTGCTCACACACTGTAAATTACTGAACACTTTTCATTGGAGGCAAAAGTTGAGTTTGAAGTAAATTAGACCAAGCAGCTACAGGACAAACTGGGGCCCCCAGGCATGCCGGAGAGCCGGGAGAAGTCTTTTCTTTCTAAAAGAGACAGAGAAGGACACACCTCTACCAGTGGGGGGGCCCCAGGGACCCCTGGGTGTAATCTGGTCCTGTATGTGTGATTGTGCTTGCCCCACATGCAGCGGCTGCTCCCCCGCCTTCCCCTCACCCCATCTGTCCCTCTCTCCTTCTCTGTCTCCATCACCTCCTGCAGACAATGTTGATCTGCTGTAACGTGTGCTCACTGCAGATTTGCACATCTCTCAGAAAGTACGACGTGGTGCGGGACAAAGCTGCGCTCCAAAACACCCCACCACGAGCACATTCCCGACTCTGCTTAGAAAACAAAACGCTAAGCTCCTGACGCTAATCACGGACATACTGCAAATTCCTGGACGCAAATTGAGGATTTTCAAGGATTAGATGAAACATCAGTAAGGCCAAATTTCCCAACTGTACTTTGTTAGTCAAGCTTTAGGAAACCTGTGAGTTCTCAGTCTGCTGTACAGCACTCAGGGGCTGCTGCTGCAGTCACAAAATGGTTGACTCCCCTGCCTCTGCTGCACAAAATGGCCTCCCTGCGAGCAGCTGCTAGTGCCGAGATGCTGAGCCTGACAGTGAGTCATTGCGTAACCCAGCTGTCCGCTACAGTTGCGAGGAGGATATATAGTTAAATTTAAATTTAAACTGCCTACAGAACAGGAAATAGATCTAAAAGCAGACATGCCAGGCTGTTCTTTTACAAGATTTCTGGAGGATAGGAGAGGAACACATCAGAGCAGTTTAATGTTGAATATAAAGAAACTCACCTGAATGTGCATTTTGATCACCGCCTTTCCGATCAGTGTTGCCCCAAAAAAAGTCCAGAAGGGAACCAAGAAATGTCCGCATGTTAATCCGGCCAGGTCAAACAATGGATTGGGAATCTAAAGAGGGAGAAATGTGTGATTGTTTTTTGACTCGATGTGTTTAATTCTGCACAAGAAACAAAAGACTAACGAATATGTAGGATTTCTGTGTCTTTATTTAAGTAGTTTTGCTTCCTTTCTGCACCCGACTGAATAAAACAGAAGGTGTTTAACTGTGTTAAATAGATATTTTCAGAGGAAGATATTTGAAAAGTGATGGATTTGACTCACAGAGGCACAGGCTAAAATCCCAAAGAACCCGACCTTCTGGATAAGCTGCTGGATGGCCACTTTTGCCCTAGATGCAAAATCCTGAAAAACAAAAAAAGACAAAATAAAACAGAGAAATTTGTAATTTTTCTTGTTCTTAACAAGCAATGAAAAACTTTTTGTTCAGGAGACACTCGAAAAATTCCTGCTTTTTCTTTTAAATCATGACTTACAATCAGATCCGCATTAGAACCACTTTAGAAAACAAAAGCTAAATTGTTTATCATAATTTCTGAAACTTTAATAATTATCTACACTTCACGGAACAAATTATCTCCATCGAATAATTTCTGATTTATTAGTTTGAACCATCTGAGTTTATTCAGCCTCATTAAGTAAAACTAACAGTTTCTTTTAATGGTTTGTTTTTTAAAACTGTTGTTCAGAAAGTTGGAATCAAATATTCTTAACTCTTCCAACAAACGGGTGATTTATTATTGTTGGCTAAAGTCCATTTCTTCTCTAAGAAAGAAGTTTTAGTTCCCGTTCTCTTCTAAATATATCATTAAAATTAAACTAAACTAAAAACAGAAATGTGTCTGAAAGAAAAATAAGAGCAATAGTTTAATTTATACTGAAGAGCAGCAATCAGATTTATGTCAATGACGCTTCTGAACAAATCTGTAGGCTTGCATTTTATTTCATGTTTGCAAAATGTTCAGAAGAATTTTTTTCCGTCTGAAAAATGTGATTTTTTTTGGGGGGGGGGGGATTAAAGGTGACAAAAAAAGAGCTTTTCAGAGTTTTCCCATCAACTCTAGATATGAGCGGTTCAAGGTATTTTGTTTTCTATTTGACTGCTTGCTGAAAGGTTTCTATTATTACAATCAGGAGAAGCTTGAAAGAAAAACTTGCTTTTCAAATTCTTCCAGTAAAAATATGTGTTAAGGAAAAGCAGCAAAGTCAGGAGTTCCTCCTGTAAACAAGTTTTCAACAAATGACTTTTAAAATTTTCTTAGAACCAAAAAAAAAAAAAAAAAAAAAGAAAATGCCCCTAAAAAAATTGATATACATCAGAAAAGATTGTTTAGGACTTTCAAGATGCAGTAAAGAGATTTTCCTTGATGAAAAGAAAGTTTTATAATTTTATGTCAAAAGCAAAAATCTTAATAACAGCATATAAATATTTAATTTCGTACACATTACCTTGATCATATTTCTAGTTTTATATAAAACAAACATGGAAAGGGAAAAGATGGTAAATAAGAGTATATACTGCATAGAGGAGCACAAAAGCTGCAAAAACAACCCCTTTACTATTAAACAATTATATTTACATAAATATTTATTTAAAAATGGAATTTTAAAATGCAACTACTTGCTGCAGAAAGGAGAGAACCGAACAGCATCTGCAGATGAGTTAAAGTTTGCATTTCAATGCTCTGATTCACCTGTTTCACTTTAAATTAATCATAAGAAAATATTTCTCAACATGTTTTATAGCCTGAGGTAAGAAATATTTGGTTTTTGAACACAATCCTCTTCATGTTGATGCCTTATCAAGTGCAAAATGTGAAAGAAAGCAGCAATTTTTGGTCACGTTCCTGTGACTCAGAAATCCTGGACTTTTCCGCTGCTGCTGCCCTATCGCTCCTGACAGAAAAACAAAGGCCTCTTTTCACTCCAGTGACACAGATTTGTTCAGAATATTCCAGGAAGAGAAGCTTTAACCTGTTTGGAGTTTAGCTGAACTATATTTCTGGGAAGAGGATGAGTGAGGATGAGGAGCAGCGCTACATCTTCAGCATCTCTAATATTTGTTTGTTTCAATTTAAAAGGTAAAGAGAAAAAAATCACTTTAATGCAGTGTTAATTTTTTAGTATTAAATTAAAGATTTGTTTTTACCAGTAATGCTTTTTTATTGTTTATTTAATAAATTTTGCAAAATGTAATTTGGAAATTTGCACTTTGCAAATGTTTTAAAGAACTCTTGACTTTAAAAACCCAATTTATTTTTTTCATAAACAATACCCAGAGGTTTTAAAATGTGGAAGAATAAAAATCTGATTTAACTTTTATTACACTTTATAAGTTTTTTTTTTTAAAGAGACATTAATCTAAATTCTTTTGCTATCAGTGTCTCTGTTTTAAAGCACAGAATGATTTCAAAAATAAAAATTTATTTATTTTCTGCTTGTTTTTTAAATGTTTTTTACAGAGACAAGTTTTGAGATGTGAAATAAAATGACATAAAAGTTTCACAGATTCAGGCCTAGTTTTTCTTTTCTATTTCAAAATAAAGAAATTTAAATTCTGAATTTAAAATAACTGTTATACTTTAGAAAACTGTGCATTTGGTTTACAACTTTAAGTTCCCACTGAAGAATATTAATATTTACAACAAACAAAATGACATTTTTGTCCTGAAATTAGTCTTAAAATGCATTTATAAATTATACCTACATGAAGGCCTTTCTGAAAGTATCCAAATTTTACTATTTTTGCTTTTATTACAGATAAATGTACTTTAGATAAATGTTTCTTTCAAAGCTTGAACAGAACTACAAAATAAGTTGGATTATTTAGGTTTCTGGATATTTAGTTTTTTACAAGAATAAAGATTAGTTTGAATCTAAAAAGTTTAAAGTTAGATGGAAAAAAAAACTTCATATAAGATAAAGTAAGGCCTAAATAGGATTTTTGGGTGGATTTTTCTTCCTTCTTTTTCTTTGCTTCATGAAGTCCAGGGGGGAGGTTTTTTTATACAGTATCAGGCCTTATATGGTCAATGAAACCAATTCGATGCTGATGACATTCTTTGCGGGGTGCAACTCAGCAGACAGGAAATCTGAGAGACATGGGAGGCAGCCTAATAAGGTGGTGGTGGGGGGAGCAAAGACACATCCAATCTGATTGGTTCTCGATTTGAATTTCTGCCTCCACTGATGTCCAATCATGAAAGTTTCTCCTTAGACAACCCAGTAGTTTTAATTTCATCCAGTCCCCATGTGCATGTGTGCATGTGTGTGTGTGTGTGGCTCAGCTGGTGGGATACAGGGAAGGAAGGAATGTAGATGGCTGCGTTTCAGCCGAACCGTTGAGGACAGTGTCTGGGACACCTGACAACGTCGCCTGATCCACTGCGGCCCGACTCCTACAGAACCAATCACGGTGGATTCTTTTGTTTTCAGACATCATGACACCTCCATAGTTATTTAGATGCTGCAGCTGAACTTTTGGCTCACACAATGAGGGACCATAAAAATAGTCAGAGAGCATGAAAATATCAACGCAGGCTGAACAAAGGGTCCCAAAGGGGATAAAGGGGGGGGGGGCTAAAAGAACGTTAGAGAGTGGATGTGTCAACTAGTGACACTGTGATTTACTACAGTTGAACTGCACACTTGGATCTCTCTCCTTTGTCCGTTTCTGGACCATGGAAGCATCTGTCCACGATGGATGGGAATCAGACATCCAGACTCGGCCGCTGGCGGCAAGAGGAAAATCACCGATTTTCCTTTGCAGTCTGCCAGCGATTTGTCCTCCCAAACGCTAACCCACTTCTCCACCCAAGTTAACAGCAGGGTGAGGATCTAGGCTAAGGGAGGAATTAGATTTTTGTAAGATCATCTTCAGGGTGTGATTTCACTGAACAATGAGGTTCAGTTTCACTGCTCAGCACAGCTCATCCTCAGATGGTGATTCTAGATTCTGACACATCATTGGCTCAGATTTCCTCCGTATGCATTTTGTATTACGGTTTGGTTGAAATACATGGAAACCTTGATGAGCTACTTTCTATCTTGATAAATTAACCCTAATCTCAGGCAGTTTTCTGTTCACTCAAGGAACCATATTGCAGGTTAAATTGAGTTATTTACAAGCTGGATGGAGGGGTTGCTCTAAAAGTTTTAAAGAAGACCAAACAAGGGTCCTATGAATATAAGAGGGGCTTATCCAAACCAAAAGGCAATAGATTTGCAGGAGTTTTCTAATGCTGTGGCGTAATGATGGAACTAAATCAACCAAATGATATTTTTGGCTGATATTAGCGTTTTAATTTCTTATATCGGCCAATACATGCATATTGCCAAATTATTAGTACATTTAACAGCCATACACTGAGATTAAGTAAAACGTTGCTGCTTCTGCTATGCTATTTGTTATTTTTTGTATGATTTGTTAAATAAATTTATTGTGTGTTATAGCTGTTATAATTGTGTCATATTTAGCAGCACATTTTAGGGATCAGTGTCAAAATAATCACTAAAAATCCTGCATCGGTCGATCTTTACTGTGATGTCATAATGTAGGGCGGGGAGAGTAATAAAAGTAGTACCGAAAAACCCTATGCCTTTTTTCCCATCTATAAGGATAGATATAATCCAGCACACATGCCCATCCACTCGTTTTGCTAGATGTAGTGAGGACCATGTGCTGATTTGTGGCCTTTTTTAACCCTATCAATACCCCAACCTTATAAAGTAACCCTAAAACAAAGCTTGTGAGGACTGACCAAAATGTCCTCAATGCTCAGGTTAAAAACATTCATTCTTATTCTGAAAAAGGAGCACACACACACACACACACACAGATATGACTTACCGGATGAAGGAAAACAATAGAAAAGATTTTTTTAATTTATATATTTATTCAGGATCTAAGGAAGCTGTTTTGTACTGTCTCAGGTATAGATAGCATATATATATGTCTGTGTGTATATATATATATATATATATATATATACATACATACAGACATATATATACATATATATACATATATATATATTGATTGCATTAAAATGTAAACTTTTTAAGTTTCAAAATAAATTATATAAGCCTTAATGGGGATAATTTTGTCCTTCTTTACTTTTAAAATGTGCATTTTTCAAGCATTGAACAGAACACAGCATGGTGTGGTAACTATTTATTAGAGTTCAGCCACAGACAAAAAGCAGGCAGTGACAACACTCTCTGATCTCGTTGGAAAAATTAGCACGAGTCAAGGAAAATCTATGTATAGCCAATACACAAGTCAGCACCAATAACCCCCCCACACCCTAAAAAAAATCTCCCAGTGTCTGTTTTCCTTTTTTTTTTTTGTCAATGAAAATCTTTCAGAGAAGACACCCACACACATCTCTGGCACGCTCAACGTCTAAAGTTCTTCTCATTAAGTCCTGACAAGCCCGCGCCTGCGTTCTCTCTCAGCTACAGGAAGTGAAATGATTATTAAGAACTCATGACGCAACTGACGTAACGGTGCCCCTTTCAAGAATCAAGAAAAAGGGAGAAGCGCACATTCAAATCTGTCCGCGCACACATACATGCAGAAAATGCACCCCTGGGTCCACGTTGACAAATTCTTTAACAAGCTGTGGTTAAAGGGAAGCTGGTTTTAGTGTGAGTCACCCCCTCCTTTCAAACAGTTTACTGGAAATAAAGAGGGAGGAGGAGGGAGGGGGCATTTTCAGAGAAGTCACGTGACGGGGCTGGGCAAACCACAGCACAGAGAGGCTTTGAGTGCAGTAGGCCAGGGGGGAAAGGAGGCATACGCCCAGCGCAGATGGCCCTGATTTGAGTTACAGGAGATACGATCCTGGGAGTTGGCAATCAAGAATTCACAGCCTGTTAACCCCTTCCACTCCAGATCAAAGAAGAAAAGAGAAAGAAAATTGCCAAGGCAAATAAATAACTGTAATTGAGATGGAAGCTGGGAGAACAGAGTCCAGCCAGGGTCTTCTGAGGCTAAATGTGTCAGTCCGGAGGATACTATGTGCTCCTGTACTGTGTGTGTTTGTGTGCAAAAGATTTAAGAGGAGCCTGACATTCATGACATCAGCGTCTGGAACCGTTAGAAAAGGCATGACTTCATTATTTTTGAATAGGTCTGTTGAATGAGAGAGAGGGAGAGTCAGAGAGACAGAAAATACTTTCAGAGGGTCGCTGCTGTGCCTCACGTGCACTTGTGGCAGGAAGCTGGCCTGAGCGGGCTTGGACAGACAGAAGGAAAAGAAAGAAAGAAAGAAAGAAAGAAAGAAAGAAAGAAAGAAAGAAAGAAAGAAAGAAAGAAAGAAAGAAAGAAAGAAACCCACGAGACTTAAGTCAACTGTTTGAAATGGACCTTGGCGGACCTTGGAGGCCAAAGCATCGGGCCCGACAAAGTCAACACCGACAAAATAGAGGCATGCTAACATGTAAAGTGTGTTGGCTGAGGGGACGCATTTGAAGGTCAGGCGAGATGGATGTGGAACCATGGCAGGTTGGAGCAAGGTCACATCCTTGATGAAAAGAATTAACCGCTTCCTGTCTGATTCACAGAGATAATGGTCATTCTCCGTCCCGTTTCAGCGAATTCACTTTGTTCTACCACTAACAAAACCTCCAGCGTTTAACATACAGGTGAAGAAGACACCAGTCCAATGTGAGATGTACGAAAAGGTGAAAGTAGACTTGAAAATTGCCGTTGCGTCACTATGTCATAAAAAGAGATTATCCAAGAAGCAGAAAAACCCTAGCGAGGGAGAAAAAAACAGGTTCTACATGTCATAAGTCCACAGCGGCGCAAAAAAACCCCTGCATCCGGATGCTGTTCAAACACACCAGCCCCCGTCACATACTTTCAGACACAGCTGCATAGAGAGAGAGAGAAAGAGAGAGAGAGGGAGAGACGGAGAGAGAATAAGAGACAGAGCTTAGAGAGAGCAATGCTCAGTGCAGGACAGAGGAGTTGTGAGAATAGCAACTGAGGGACAGTCAGACAAACTAAGTCAAAAAGAGAGCGAGACTGAGGCTGCTGGAGCTGCGTCGCTTCCAATCAGCCTCTTCATGGATGCGACACCAATAGGTGATGCTCTTCCTGTCTCCAATTGTCACTGGTTTGTTTGCAGACAGATGCACGCAAGGTCTTCAGTGCTCAGATGATGATTAAGGAACATCTCCTCCAACATCGCCCATTCGCCTCGCTCTGACACCGTCTCCTTCACCTCACTGCTCATCTGTTGGCTGGGAAGCTCCCCTACATCAGCCAATGATGTCAGAGCAGCCGTCTTACACATGTGGTCCAAACTCCGGAGCTGATGTTGGTGCCAACCTACGCAGCTGTCTGCAGGCGATGTTAGCAGGTGCAGCATCAATGCTTTTCGTTCGGCCGGAGGACGGACGTGTTACGCCGCTTTTTTTGCTTCATATGCAACAAACCCATGGGGTTATAATGGAGATAATGAGTAGAAGATATGAGGAAAAAATGAATAACATATTCCTGTTATATCATTAATTTCGGACTTTAGCTGATTTATCTGAAATATTCTTCTCCTATAAAACCCGGGGTTTCTGTGATTTTTAAAAAAACAAGAGCTGGGTGCACAAATTAAAGTTTGCTGCTAACAGAAGGTTATAAATTATACATCCTGACTCAAATGCAGTATATCGATAAAGTGAATACACACTTTTTCCATGTAAATACAATCTCAATAAAGTATTCAGTATTCAGCTTGTATAACAGTAGGCGTTCTCCGTCCCTTCAAAAAAAAAAAAAAACAAAAAAACAAGGCACAGCTTTTACTGTCTAAACCACTGATAATAAAAGTGAGTAAACCTGTATGTTTCCGAAGTCTCACTATTTTGTGTAGTCACCATTTTTTGCAGTTATAACTTTGAATTCACGAGAGCTTCGTAGGTTGCCACTAGAATCCTCTTCCACTCCCCTTTGACATTACTACCTCATCTACCTCAGATATGGCTCTGGTGGATTTTTGCCCTCCTCCACCTTTGGTTAAAGGATGCTCCACAGATGCTCAGTAAGGTTTAGACCTGGAAACATGCTTGACCAGTCCAGCACCTTTACTCTCAGTTTCTTCAGCAGGAACAAGGCAGCGTTCCTGTTGGAGCTGATTTTAGAGTCTTTGTAATGTAAAAATATTCTCCTTTGACCCTGTTTCCAAAGGGGAGTCCCGGGTTTGGCTTCAGTACATGTATTTTTTTTCAGAACATTTATTGTTCACTCAATAGTAGCTCAACACAGCTGGCAAAACCATAAAGCCCCAAACCATGACACTTCAACCACCATGCATCACTATGAGCAAGTTGTTTGTCTTCATACTCCTCACCTGATTGCTGCTGCACACTTAACACCATCTAACCCAAATAAGTTTATGTTGGTCTCGTCACACCGCAGGACAGGGTTCCAGTAATCTATGTCCTATGTTTGCTCATTTTCTACAAACTGCTCTCTTTCTTGTGCATCATTTTTAGAACATTAGAACAAGCCATGTAGGGCAGTTTGATGCATTGTGCTGCATGAGGCCTTAGCAATTTCAGGCTGATTTCCTCACACTTTCAACCTCTGCGTCAATGCAAAGACAGCTTCTGGATATTTGCCTGAGCATGTGAGCTCAACTGCTTAGGTGGAGCATGGAGCATGACACAAACATGAACTTCAAACCAGGCACTACACTCAGTTCCAGAGGATTAGTGGTCTTCTTGTATCCACTGTCAAAAATAAACAGTCAAATATAAAGACCTTAAAGCTTAAATGTAACTGGAAAGATAAAAAAGTGAAATACCACCTGCAAATCAGATTTATTGTCAGATAAATGAATCAAAAGCTTCTATAATGATAAAAGGCATGTCTTCAGGTGTCAAGATGAAGATTTTAGATGAAATTTAGAGTCTTTACAGTCTAGCATGGTAGTGTGGGAGTGTTTCCGTGACATGATATTTCCGTGATATTTTTATAGACACCATCTTGTAGAACATGGAGTCGACGACGTCAGGACTTCAAAGACGGCTTCTGGGAGTTGCCAGGGAAATAGTCACTGCATCCAAACTTGATTTCTCTTCCTGCAGAGCTTCAGGATAAAACCATGAAAAATATGAAAAAATCTTAAAAAGAAAATCCAATTAAAATCCCACTAAATTAGGCTTACATGAAAAAAACAGCTTTAGGAGAATGTACTTTTTTTCTGGGAAAATCTCAGATTGCCTGGTCAAGTTAAATTAAGGCAGCGGTAAATGGGGTAACCCAATGCTACCAGCCAGTTAGCTAAAGCTAGCTTAGCAGCCAGACTGGCCTGTCAGCAGAGCTCTGCTGCTCCATAAACTCTGAAAGCACATTTAAAAGTAGGATCATAATCTTGATTGACTTACTGCACAGGTTAGGTTTAGAGGTATAACTTATCTCTTTAAAAAAACCTAAAACTACTTTCTGTGATAAATGAGTTAATGGGAAATGATCGTTTGATGAAATGGCCGCAGTAAAAGTGGAAACCCTACGTTGGAGCTAAACCTGCAGCCAGAACAGCCTGACAGCACGGAGCTCTTACAGTATGCTAGTTTTCATAAACCGACTATGCAAATGAAGGTTTGAGGTATAAAATTACTATAAAAAGGTATATAAAAAAACAATGTTTATACTTACCTTTTTAGGTTACTGCTGCTACTGGTGGCACGAAGCACTGCAGGAAATCTCTCTGAACACAATCTCATAAAAACAATCCCAGGGAATTTTTGGACCTACCTCAGGCATGGCACCAAAGCCCCGGGAAAGTGAAATTAGCCACGGTAAATGTGTATCAAAATGCTACCCGAGCTTTGGAAAGCCCCAGCCAGAGGCAATGTAAAAGAGGCTATTGTTAAAAGGAAATAAAAAAGGAGGATGCCGTTCAAATTGTTCAACTCAACCTTAAATTAGTTAAACTATTTATCATTTTGATCCCTGTTTAAATTACAACATGTGAAGCTTTGTCTTTACTTATTGTTTTTCTCACTCTACAAAAAAAGTTATGTATTTAGTTTTTGATCATTTTCGAAGGAAATTAATCATTCAATAAAATTATTAACAGACCAAACAGTTTTTCTCTTAATTTAGACTTTTTGTTTCATAAAAATCCACCCACTGAACAGCAAAAAGTTTTTTTCGTAAATTCTTTAGGTTCTTTAACTTCAAAGTAAATGTACATTTTACACTTTTGTGAAAGTCCATCATTTTAATAAATGCAGGAGCAGATTTTTTCAGAAAATAGTGGCACAGGAACAAGTCAGTAAAGAAAGAGTGTGGGAGTTTTTTTCAGTCTTATGCTTCTTGTATTTTACTCATTAAATTAAGCCTTTATAAAGAATGAACATTCATGTTTCAATCAAGTTTATAAATAACCCTAAATTATGAAATTATTACAACGGCAAGTTTTTACACCAATAAGTTTCTTTCTGATTGGAAATAAGACAGGTATCTCTCAAAAGATAATAAAAAAGCTTTTATTTTTTTTATTTAAATTCTGATTAAAAAAAGTCTAATATATTTTTTTTACTTTTTCATAACTGCAAAAATCTTACTTAGCAATAAGGTAATCCAACCTTTCTTACTGAAGGGTTTGTTGCATGTTTCCTCTGGTATTTTAATAACCATCTTTTCATTCCTAATGCATCATTCATAATCATAGAAAGACAGAACAAAAAATATTTACAAAGGCGCAATAGTTAAGCGCTGAAATATGTGGAGGGATGACATGCTGAACATGTTTTCAAGAAGATTTCTCAATGAAAGCCCAAAGCGGAAAAAGGATTTTACTCAAGCGCATCACCAATGTTCTATTAGTCATAATGTTAAGCAAGAGTTTAATTGTGACTGTCCTATTGAGAAATAAAGGTGGGGCTTTTTCAAAAGCTAAAGCGTGTGGTGACTATTGCACTGCAGCAAATTGAGAAATATCTTTTGTAACATGAGTAGGATGAAAGGACAAAGGAGAAAGTTACAGGTTCAGGTAGCACGGTAAGGATAAGGATGAAAGAGGATGGGCTTAAGAAGCTGCAGAGTAATGTGTCACCTGAGCGGACTCGGTCTGGTCCAGCATTTCCTCAAACTTCTGGTAATCTTCATCCTCTGGGTCAGCACCAGACAGACGGGCTGCCCTTGCCATGAAGTAGGGCGGGAGCTCCCCGATGGCTGTACCAGCGCCCTGTTAATAATAAAAAATAAGAAAGACACAAAAAGACTTAAAATTGGTGCTTAATTTTAAAACAATAAAGAGGGAGATAAAATGCTGTGAAGAACAGATTTTTTACCTCTTTGAATGATTTTAATTTTTTTTTAACTTGAATGTTTAGGAGTTTTATAATTAAAGATTCCCCTCCCCTATCCTTTGTTACATCAACGGTATATTTGCTGCTTTCCCTGCTTTCTCCTACATCAGCTAGAACTGAGGAAGCCTCTTGGATGAGAGATGAAAACTTCAAGGTTCAGTTGCCTAAACTGAACCTTTGAAGCTCGACCATAACCTGGATGAATGAGAACCTTCACAGATATAAAGATAATATAAATAACAGAAAAATATTTTTTAAATTTACAATTTTTTAAGGAAAAAAATGTTTCCAAGCTGAACTAGTCTAATAAAATAATTGTCGCGTGTGTCGAAAGAAATTTCATCCCATTCTTCTCTGTGAAATGTATTACCTCAGATAAAACTAATTTTATTAACTAATTTATTGGAGCTTCAAAGGCAGACATGTAGGTGTGCTTTTGGTCATTGTTTTCCTGCATAACCAAAGAATATCAAGCTGTGTACCTTTTAAAATAAGACCCTGCTTTAACAGCTTTTTTTCACCTTATTAAAATAAATCTCCCTTTTCAAACCTGCGTTCTGTGTTTACTTCAGTTATTAAGGCCCTTCGCGTGAGACAGTGATTTTTTAGTTGAAATGGAAAAGTTTAGCTCCGTTCAGAACAAGGTTATGTCAGCTCTCCGCAGCTTCAACTGGAGTCTGAGGAAGGGAGCAGCATTTAAAGGAGTAGCGAGTAAAGGAATAGAAAAACATGCAATGGTGCAGTAATCCTTTTCCATTTTGACTCAATGATGACCCAGACTTTAGGAAACTGCCCCAGCTGCAGCCACGAAACCATCACTATAACGTTTCCCTTTCGACTAGCAAGTAAAAAGAAACAGCAAGTATACTAACAGCTACAATCTGAACAAGCTTTTATTGCTTGAAAGCCAGGATTGTGCAACAGGAACAATTAATAGAGCTAAAACAGAAAAGATTTACAGGAGTGAAAATCCCACTGCACCAGGATTTGTGGATCTGTGGATCAATTACATACAGGCCCAAAACCGGGGGGAAAGCCGTGCACTCGTTCTAAATATATTACGACTGTCCAAAGGAGCTTGGAGCCATGAATTGCTGGAGCATGTGTGAATGAAAAAAAAAAGGCTTAACAAAACGGAAGCAATTTGGGGGAAATAAATCCTAAGCAATTTAGTGAGTTCACCAAGTTCATGATTCAAAACATGAGAATAAGTTCAGAGGGAGGGAGTCGAATGAAATAAAACAGCAGGCTCCAAGAAATGAACTGTTTAAAGTGCTTTAAACCTCCCCACAACTTTCTCTCCCACTCCGTCTTAATGTGCTCATTGGCCTTCATGATGCTGTTTGTAAAAATGTCCTCTACAAACCTCTGAGACTTTTACAGAACAGCTCGATCGACACCACACACAGGAGGACTCTATTTACTTACTGGGGGACTTCTGACAGCTTTAGTTTAGTCGTATCTGCATCTCTCACAAGGCAAAGTTAGGAAGCAGCATGATGAACTAAAAGATTTTAATTATAATAACTGCAGAGCATCAGGAGGACATAATATGGAGCTGCGATGGAGAAAAAAAAGATGAGGAGAAATAAGGAAATTAATATGGTGATGGAAATGTCCGACAAACTTCAATGATCAGCAGAGAGCTTTTATGCTGAGGGAGGTGTGGAGAATGACATAGGAACATGATGCTTTAATTAGAAGAATATGAATCAGTTGAGGCAAAACGCAGACAGGGAATGAAACTAAAAGAACTTAAAACAAGTTCTCCACCCCCATGAAGTGCAGCTCTAGCATAAGCTGTAATTTAAGTAAATACATCATGCTACATCCCCTTGTACGTGTTCTCACATTGCCTTTTTGGGGATGTTTTTTATGGCTGCTATAATTCTTCTCATTTTGTCCTGTGATGCCCCACAGTTTTTATCTGTTATTTCATCTATTAAGTTTTTCCTTCAATCTATGTGCATTCTGAGCTTACTGTCCGGTCAAAAATGTATTATGGATCCATTGTGACATTAGATTTTAATTCTGCATACACAGAAAAGCTGAATAAGCATAAGGAAAGACTTGGGCCTTGTGCAGATGACAATGTAGGTGAAAAGGGAAACTGTCTCTAAATATGAAAAACAGTTCTGAGAATCCAGATTACTGCTGTGGTGTACACAGGCAAAACCAAACCTACCTGCATGGGGAAGCTTTTAACATGAACAGTAGCGGTGGGGCTCTTTTTTAGCTGGGAGTGTTTGTACGCACGCACAAGTTGCTGGGTTTCAAAAAGGCTAACCGCCTGCTAGTGCTGTGGCAAGATACATTTCACTGTTTTTAAACTTTCCAATACCAATGTTTTTGCGTAGAGATCATAATTAAAACATTCCCATGTAGAGGTGTTGAGAGGAAAAGAAAAACAGGTTCATTTCAAATAAATTGTTGTCCTGTGCACAGGGCTTTAATCAAGTAGAAAACTAAGGAATGTCAGTGTTATACTTTGTCCTCAAACTGTGAAGCCGTTTGTCCCTATACCAGTCAGCTAATTCATGTCTAAGGTGGCCCCACTTGTATAGTCTGGATCATAAAAAGAAAACTGACTTCTTGGTCAATCACACAAACTCCCCTTAAATTCAAGGGTATGAATACTTTTTGGCACGATGAAGTTACAACTAGACAGGGGTGGGTAGAGTGCCCCAAAATTGTACTTAAGTAAAAGTAGCACTATTCCATCATATTTTTACTCAAGTAAAAGTAAAAAGTAGCCTTTAAAGTAATTACTCAAGTTAGAGTAAACAAGTAGTTGGTAAAAAGGCTCCTCAAGTACTAAGTAACTGATCTACTTACTACCCATGACCCCGACCTGGGCTCTTTCTGCATGGAGTTTGCATGTTCTCCCCGTGCATACATGGGTTCTCTCCGGGTACTCCGGCTTCCTCCCACAGTCCAAAAACATGACTGTTAGTTTAATTGGCATCTCTCAATTGTCCCTAGGTGAGAGCGTGTGTGTGCATGGTTGTATGTCTTTGTGTGTCTATGTGTTGCCCTGCGACAGACTGGGTGTACCCCACCTTACACCCATAGTCTGCCGGATATAGGCACCGGCCCAACCGTGACCCTGACGGATGAAGCGGGAGTTGATTTGTAGATGGATAGATGGATGGATAGTTCCAGTATGTAAGAACAGGTTAAATTACAATTTAGTGTTTACTGTATTATTACCCGTCCTCAGACTCAGCAGATGGAAAATAACATTTAACCAATAAATCTGGAGAACAAAAAAGATGAAAGTTTGTATCGCAATGGTGCATATTTGTTTAAAATAAGCGACAATGCTGTAAATCTACTCCTAAGAGTTCCTTTTTGCTTAAAAAGTTACTCAAGTAAATGTAACTAGGCACAGGTAACTAGTTCCTACCCACCTCTGCAACTAGGAAAGACATTTTCATGACTGCAAGCTTGAACTTATTCCAAACCTTTTATAAGGCAGGCAAGACTTAAAATGATAATAAAATAAAAATCTAAGCTGAATTTGCTGTTCTGGTAAAACACATAAAACACATCAACATCAAAGAGGAGTATAACTAACTAATCACAGGAGCGTTATATGTTGCTGAAAAGCTGAGCCAGAAGATGATTAGTGGGTAGTTAGCAACCATGGCAGCACAAACAAGCCAAAACAATCACTTTCAGGGGGCGGAGCTATCCCTAAAATCCTGGCACACGGCATCTAATCTGGTCACCCTGTGCTTGAATTATTACTGCAGTCTTTAATGAAACCCTCTACTTTTTTTTTGTTTTTTGTTTTTTTTTATAATGGGGACGTATTTTAATCTCCCTGGCAGCTGCTCCATTCAAACAGCTCAGCCTCTGTTTGCAAGTACCCAGCCCGGGGTATTTGTGAAGCAGTGCGATGAAATTTGTCCACCTGCACTGTGCCGCTGTTTGAAGTGGAGCACTTAAGGCGTCCACTGTCATCGACTGCAAGAGCAAAGCAGGAGATGGACAAAGAAAGAGGAGGAAAGAGAAAGTGGAAGGAGGAGAAGCAGTTGTTAAGAGCGGGGAGTGGGGGTGTATCGTGTCTCGTCACCAAACATAACATAAGCAGTGAGATGGGGGTGTTTGTGTGTGTGTGTTGGGGGGGATGTTGCTTTGAAAACGTGCGTGCAACAGGTGCCTCCAACTGTAGAGCTGACAAGCCTCATGGGTGGGGGTGAATCCAAGGGGGATTTGGTGACATCAAACACAACAACAAACAGAGAGTTTGTAATCCTTTGAAAGAAGGAAGAGTGTGTGTAGTTAATATTTTACAGCTCTTTTGAGGCATGGGGACCAATTACGGCACAGAGCAGAAGGGCCGGTTCCCGTAAAGGTGCCAGCTGTGAAGAAGTAACTAAAGAGGTTTATTTCCTTCTTAGCCCTCTACCTTCCACATTACAAGGAAGAGGGAAGCAGTTGATTGTAAAACAATCTACCCAGTTCAGCTTTTTAAGCTCCGTGCAGTTCTCAAAAGAGAACCGATGGTGGTGAACTTGAAAAGCTATACTGAAATCTGCAACAAAGCGCGAGTTTGTGACACGTCAGGCTCTTTTTCTTCTTGTTTTTTTTTTAATGCATAGTGAGTAAGAAGTGTAGCTGTAGCAGAAACAGGTGTGAGACACTGATAAACCAGCAGAACTTAAAAGGCTTTTCTGTGACATAGTTCAACTTTTTAAAAAGGAACTGTGGCACCACAAAGCCTCATTGTCTATCTTTATACACATTACCTATGAAGTAGAGGGTAGTTTTCTGTCCAGCCCAGAAAAAAAGAAACAAAAAAAACTGACAGACTGAAAAGATTTCCGCCTTTTATTGGTGGCCACTAAACTGGTTGACGTTGCTTGGTGGAAATTCACAGTAAGGAAGCAGGGTTTTCCAAGAATAAGTTATTACTAAGTATGTTTGAACATTTGTGGCATTTCTAATCTGTTACACGAAACATAAAAAAGAAGAAGCATCACTCATACAATTAGGCAGAAAAGTTGAAGAGGACACGGTAAACTTTGCTTAGATAAGACCAAATTTGAACATTTTGTTCTATAAGCCTTAAAGGCCACATAACCCTAAACACCCAGTCCTTAATGACAACCATGGTGGTGGCAGCATCATGCTGTGGAGAAGCTTTTTTTTGGCACAGACAGGAAAGCTGATCCGAGCTGATAATCTCAGGCCAGTTTCTGAGAATAAGACTAGAGTAGGCAAAGATTTTATTGCTCAGATGCATAAATCAAACAGAGGGATAAACCCTAAGACCCGCAGCTTTCGCCGCACACCTGTGCACTATTTTTTTGGCTTAGCTAAGGTTTATAGCTTTAAAGGTACATAATCACATTATATGATTACACTGAAAATACCCAAAACTATTTGATCGTGATAAAATAAGGGTACATACACAAACAATCCATCCTAATAGTTTTTTAAAGTACTTTTTCAGCCTAAATAGAATTTCTGCACAGGATGCAATGAGCAGATACAAACTGACATTTATGCCATTTGCTGGCAGTACCACAGAACTATCACAAAGCATGATGGTGGTACATCTGGCAGCTACTTAAAAGAGCCCGGTCATCCTGCAATGTCTCGCTGTAAACTGACATCACAGTGGTTGAAGGCCGACTCATATTAACCAAATATATGGATCTACAACAACTTTAAATTCTAGCAAATCTTCCCCAGAGCCTCCTATTAAAAAATAAAGGGAAGATAAAAATTCTTGTTGCTACCAAACACAAAGAGGGAAAAACGATTATTGTAAGATATTTTTCAACTGCATAAATAAAAAAAAGTCCTAAGCTAAAATCTTTTAATTGGGATTAAGGTAAATTAAATGAATGAAAATGCTATTTCCTCAACAAATACATTGTTGATGAGAGCTGAATTGAGTCTGATCTTAAGTAGGCTGCAGGATTTTAGTACGTTTGACAGAAACCTGCACAGCGCACAATGATCTGTTTATTTCAGTCAATCAGCATATCGTGTATCTATAATCGTTTGTACTTAAATTGTAGAGACTAAGAATGGCATTTCTGTCACTACTAATAACATCCTTCAACTCTGCAGCTTTAGCTCCTGCTTCAGTGAACATCAACATTCCTATGGTATGTATGAATGTTGGTGTTTTTTTTTGTAATACTGTATCTTGGACTTTTTACAACTTAAACAGGATGTGCTAATTGGCTTAGCCCATTGCTGCCTTGTTTACGTCCCTGCGTACAGGTGAGGTATCGTATTTTTGGTCAAAGCAGTGCTGTTATTATAAATATACACGAAGGGCTTTATTTACCAACAAACTGAGCAAAAACAAAGCATAGAAAACAGAAATAACACATAAAACGTCAGTAGGACGCAGTTGTCTTAAAGAAAACTTTTCATGCAACTGAGATGAGATACAGTAAAAAATGTATAAAAATAAATTAATAAAATAACATGGGTATCCCTCTTCAGGACAACACAATAAAAGTTCTAGGGATATGAATACTTTGTAAGGCACTGCATTTTGTTATGCTACAATAAAATAGACTCAGAAAAAACAGAGAAAGCTCTGTCTCAGTGATGACAGTTAATAAAAGTTTCATAAGTACCACATCTATAACAGTTCTATTAAGACTTACCCACATACAAGCTTCCAGACGGACTTTTGAGATGATGGTCCAGAGAGAGATGCTTCCCTGGAGGTCTGCAGGCTCCACCAATCCATTTGCCCCCACGCCCACCTGCTCTGTACCAGTGCCGGATGTTGGTGCTTCCTCTCGAGGACAGACAATTTGGTCCGGATAGGGAGGCTCAGGGAATTCCACTGAACCGCATTCATAGGCTGCCAGAGTCACTGATGCAATGTGAGGTCCCTGAATAAAAGATAAACAAAGACAAAAATACAGACAGCAAGAAAGAAGGAGAAAATGGAAATTAGTTCAAGCCAAAAACAAGTGATGACTATTAGGAAAACAAAGTAGGAGTAAAACTACCTTTTGATATTTTGAGTCAGTGGAAGACCCCTCTAATATTAGCATAGCTGAAAGGGGCAGCAATGAGTCAAATAATGACTTCTAACATAATGACATTTATATGGACCAGTGACTAAAGGCATTGTTCTCAAACAGTGGTGAGTGACAATGCTGCTTTTTGGGCTACCTTTCAACAATTTAAATAGTCTTCAGAACTTAAAGCATGAGATGTTGATGACAATGAACCAGGAAAACGTGTATGTACTTTGTTTTATTTAACTATAAAGTTAGTCAAATATTGCTACAATTCCATATAAAAAACAAAAAGAAAACTGTGGTTTGGTAAAAAAGCACACTTAGTAGTGTTAAAAATCCAAAGTATTGACATTACAAATGTCGATAACATCATTGGACTTTAAAACCAGTCAATGGCAATGCCAGCAGTGTTGCATTTTTGTAAGACAATCACACATTTAGATTTTTATTTATTACTTTTATATAATTAAAACATGATAATCGGAAATCTTATTTTTGACATTTCTAAATGGGGGGGCAGTCCAACGCATTTGTGCTCCTGAGACAGCACTTTAACTCACGTTTTGGCTCCCAAGGAGGCACTTTAACATGGGTTTTGGCTCCCAAGGGGGGCACCTGAACATGCATTTTGGCTCCCAAGGGGAAACTTTCAAATGTTTTCTGGCTTCAATGGTGGCACTTTAATTTAGGGTCCAGAGAGGTCCCTTTAGCATGGTTTTGTCTCCAAAGGGAATACTTTAACAGGCATTTTGTCTCTAGCGAGGGCAGTTTAGCGTGGTAATTCCCCCACACCCTCGCACATCCCTGAGTACCTATGAATTATATACTTAGCTAAGTTTAACTTACCTACACTAGGCTTAATACTTAAAATATACTAAAATTGTAAGTATATACACCCCATACTTATATGTACACTAACTAAAACTAGGTATACCTAAATACAGGTTTACATTTTTAAGATTAGCCAAGTATGCAAAAGCATACATCCCAAGTTTACCTAGTTCATTAATGCAAATATAATAGAAGTTCTTTAAAAAAAAAGAATTTAATTGTAAAATGCAACATCACGCTTAATAAAAAACGTCTAGTGAAAAGAACTCCACTTTTATAAACTTGTCGTTTATACTCTTTCTTAAGTGCTCTGAACTGTTTATATTTTAACAGAATATAGTTAAGATTAGTCCATTAAAAAGTGCTGGAGATTTTTGAACATCAGTTTATCCAAGTATAAAAGTATACTTTTATAAACTACATATAAGAAGACTTGTACGTTTATTATGATTAAATTAAAATATACCCGCAAGACTATGTTAAGTAAACGTCGTAGTAAACCTAAAATGTCAGAATTTAGTCCCAGTGAGTATATTTTAAAAGTTCTAATAAACTTGCATCTGTATTCTTGTTAAATGTTGGATATATACTTTTCTATACTTAAATATACTTTAAAATATGAACTTTAAGTATGTCTAGTTTAATAAGTGTGTTATTTTGAAATCTATAAATAATGTGGGTGAATAAAACGCTTAATGGTGTTTGAACAACGTCGAAAGAGCAATTTAGAAACTTGATTTAGTTTTCAAGGTAGATGAACTCAAAGAACTCTCATGACTGCAGTAACTGCCTGCTAAGTAGTGGACAACAACATAACAATCACTTCTTACAATGTTGTTTCCACTCCTGTAATTTAGTTATCATAGGCTTCCTGAAATGGAACAACACCCCTTTAAACATCATGTTACATGGTCATTCAAAGATGACTCATTTTGACAGTAAGGATGATAACATCTGGTCTGAGAGTTCAAAGTTTGATTAAGTATTTTAATGAACAGGAGTCATTGAGAAACGGAAGGATCGTGTGACATGATTTCTTTGAACAAACACGAGTTATATGCTGAACAAATGCATAAACAGAAGTGAAACAACGGAGACGATCAAACAATTCTGTAGCATGATCCCTGTAAATAAAGGCAAGTCTGTGGCGGGGGTTGATGTAAGAAGACACTTTGTACTGTTTCTTCCATGTGTTTACACTCATGTACGTGCGTGTAGGAAGGGTGCTCCCAATGACGCACAGAGTCAGTTTGGCATTACACAATGCCACAGCACACTCTGGTAAAACCTGGGGCGGGGCTGGAACTTCCGAACCAAAATGGGACAAGGCAAGACAGGACGGTACGTACGTGTGAGGGCTGTTAAGCAACAGAAAGGTGCTGAGTCATATTAAGCAGGTTTACTTCTCCGTCAGATATGCATAATACTCATAACATATAGATTCAAACTAGACATGTACTCGACATGCACTAGACATAGATAGATAGATAGATAGATAGATAGATAGATAGATAGATAGATAGATAGATAGATAGATAGATAGATAGA
>JAUZNJ010044067.1:2750-32950 GCA_034780135.1 Jordanella pulchra | reverse complement strand
TATGCATATTGGTGGGGGTCCAATGTGGGGCGGAGACAGGATCTGAGGTGTGCTAGGACCAGCCGCTCCAAGCACTTGGTGATGATGGGGGTGAGGGCTACTAGGCGGTAGTCATTGAGTCTGGTTGAATTCTTTGGGATTAGGACGATGGAGGTAGCCTTGAAGCAGGTTGGTACCACAGCGCGGGCCAGAGACAGGTTGAAGATGTCCGTCAGCACTCCTGCCAGCTCCTTAGAGCACGCACTGAGGACGCGTCCAGGTATACCATCAGTACCCACAGCCTAATGGGATTTAATACTGCTCAGACCCGCTGCTACATCATTAATTCTGCTCAGAGCCGCAGCTACATCATTATATGCACCTGCAGATTCTCCCCTACTTGTGTGTGGACCTGTTTCTGTGCCCTTGTGTCAACTTTGGTCACTTTAAGGGTGGAATCAACTACAGAAACTGCCTGTGATTGTCTATTTTCTTTGGAAATCCTGCCTCTGAAGACAGTGCTGTTTTCCCCTCAGCTGCAGCCAGTAACATTAGCAAAGCATCTTCTGGCTGATTGCTGTTCCCTGAAAGAGTTAAAAAATGGTTTGGTGAAATCCTTAAGTAGCTTTGTTACAGTTATGAATGTGTTCTGACAGCAGTAGCCATATGCTCAAAAAGCTATTGTTAGCTTTACCCTTTATACTGAGAAAAGTGAGGCTTCAATGACCTCTTGTTTATAACATAATATAGACATTTACACTTCTAAGTAGTTTGCAACTACTATTAGGCATTTTGCTGATTATAAAATTATCAGTTGACTACATAGGTGGCTGTTGTAGATATACATGATAGATGAGCAGTTTGAACCTTTTTGTTTTTAAGCGGATTATTACACCACAATATACAACTTAATCACTTATTTTACTATACAATAATTACAAAGAGAAAGTCATCAACCTAAAGAAATACTCAACTGAAGTTTATTCTGCTGATCCGTAGCAGAAATTAGTTATTTATTAATTACTTCCAGTGTCTTTTGGTCTCTTCTCAAAATATGAGAGAGTGTGTTATTCATCTAAGTACGTCATGTGTCTTTATCAGACAAGGAAACAGCTGCAGACATAAACTAGCTCATATTTTAAATCAGGGCAGAAAACTCCTGGCCTGAATTCCTAACCAAGAGATGGTGCAAAGAAGAATGGTCACAGGTCACTCTTTCAGTTCCAAACCTCTGAATGTTAATAAAGAAGACTGTTCACTTGGCAAAGGGGTTGGTTTAAGTAACATAAAAACTATCAGGTCATTTTGTTGTCTTTCTACATAGTTTTTCTTCTCTTTAAAAATGTCTAATCAAAAGTTGATTTTTTTTTCAGATAGATTTAAGACTTCTTACAAGAGCAGGGATTTCAGTAAATGAAAAAGAATTTAGTTTTTCACAACAGAGTTCTGTGAAACACATCCAGAAACTAATCTCTTATACATAAAATGTTAAGCCTCTCATAATAAAATCACAGCTCTTGTCTGATATTTTGGTCAAATGAAAGAACATGGTCTCTGTAATGAGTATGAATTGTAAAATATTGTGAACAGTAAGGACAAAGAAACCTGATTACTTTATGTTGTTTACAGGACAGATGCTTCGTCTGAGACAAAACTTCGCCTGAAATACCTTTCAGTATACAGCTGCAGGTTTGGCTGAAAGTCAGCCAGTGTAAATCAATGCTCACTAAGACTCAAAGAGACACAGAGAGCAGTCTTAAGTGAATCTGTAGAAAATCTTAATATTTAATGACACAGCTGCCATATTCATCTGATGTGAGGAAAGACAGCTTCTACATGCTCTAAATATCAATTGGAAAAACAACAAAAAACAACCAAGTATTGGTATTTATTGCTTTCTGGGAACATTTTCACAAGAGATTTATTCAATTATTGCTTTAGTTTTGAGCTTTTTTATTCTTTTGCAATCATGTCAGCCATCATGCAACTATGTAGTCTTACGGAGTAAAACAATGAGGATGAAAGGTAATGGTTGAGTTTTAAAATGACAAAACAGCCAAGAACAAAAGAGCAGGGAGAAAACTGAACTGTCATTTTGGGCAAATAAATGCAGAAAAATAGCAACAAAAAATACTTAAAAGGCATCTAAGTTCATGTAAAATTATATTTTATTTAAGATTTTAATAAATATTTATTTTGTTTTTTAGGTTGATGTTAAGGCACTCTAAAAGAGCTTTTTAGTCAATTAAGAGGAAATATTTTCTAGATTAAACACTATTTCAAACATAATTTTTCATTTGTACAATGTAATTCTAGAGCTAAAAGCATTCAGCAAAAACAAAGCGTTTGATAAAAGTATGCATCATCTAAATCAGTTTTATTTCATGTTAGCATATTCAAACAAAATCATGTTTTATATTGAAGAAAAATTTATTTTGTTTATAAAAAATATTTTATAAACACAATAAATGCTGTGTTAAAGCAACAAAGCTAAACCCTAACACTACTGTTTGACCCAAGTATCAGCCTATTGTGAGATATATCAGATGATTGTTTTAGTCTGGTATACAGCACTTGTTGTGTATTGATGCGAGCTGCTCTTCTCAAAAGCTCGCCTCTGCGCATTGAAAGAGTCAGATCCATCACTGGAGGAGTCATGTTCCCCAAAGTCTTGCTTTTGTTTCCTATTAAACACATAAGCTGATTAAGCAAAAAGTGGTTGTTAGGGAACAGAAGATGCTTATAAAGACCAACAATCATTTGATCAGGATAAAATCAGGTTACATACACCAAGGGTCCATGCTCCTAGAGTTTAAATAGTCCTTATTTGAGCCTAAATGCAATTCCAGCACCAGGCACAATGAGCTGACATAAAAAAAACTTAGATGACCTTCTCCTCTGCTGGCTGTACCAAAGAACTATCAGAAAGATGGATGGGGACAACTGATGCAACTACTTTATAGAGCATTACCATTCCACAAGTCTCGAAGAGATATTGATTAGATTAACTAATTAAGTGTTCTTACTGTGGAAGACTGTTTGGTTTTGTGACAATACTGTGTTGCCAGTGGTCACTAGGGTCATTAAACCTGGAATTACAAGGTTAAAAGATATATCTTAAGCTATTCCCATTGGGTATTTCCTGGATCTTTCTCTTTTACATCTTTTCCTATTTCTTATAATAAGCCCCCAACAGCATCCAATAAAAACAGAATATTCTACACCTGCTCATAAAGCTTCGAAAATCAGACCTACCAAATGTGCAATTACAATCCCCCCCACAATCAAGCAGAAACAGGGCTATGTGTTAAAAGTTGATAATTGGTTGCTTGAGGTCTCATCTATAAAATACATTTACAAATGTTTACAAAACCAAGGTCTTAATTACTAAATACAACAGAAAATGACAGTGAAACTCATACAGACCAGACAGCCCATTAAATATGAACATCCTTTAGTTAAAATGAGCAAGTTAAAACAATTAAGAGACAAAATCAATCATCGTCTGGCAGCAAAACAAAGCCTTTAAAGAAGAATACAAAACAAAGAGCTGCAAGTCACTGCAGTGTTTTGTAGCATAAACGACACTCACTGAAAATCCTTTTCCTGAAAATAAATCCCACTTTAAGATGGTAGACAGCCGAGGCTGCTGCTCTTTTTAATGTTTCACACAGTCGACGGTCCCTGATGACTAAAGTCTGCTTCACATTTAGGCCACAGTTATTGCAGCTATTTGTCCAGCTTGGAGCAAGAATCATTGTGACGGGAACCCAGCTGTAGCTTTTCTTTTTCTTAACTCTTGGCAGTAGAGCTGGGGAAACAAACTGAATTGAAAATAGTAAGGACATTGTAATTCTCATCCACGCTTTCAATTTATAGTTGATATAAATTCACACTCATTCCAAAGATGATTTAATTGTCACATCTAAACAAAACACTCTACACTCACCAGTTCCTTTATCAGGTAGCGTTTGATTGGACCACCTTCTCTGATTCAGAAATGTGTTGGAAACATTTTTAACAGACATGGTGCATAAGAACAGATTTTTACTGCTGGTGTGTTACCTACACATCCATCATGTAAATCACCCATTCCAAACTAAAGGTGATCTGTTGGGCTGACACCTGCTCTAGGGACAACATCATGAGTTTGTTCCATAAACATGTTCGATGGGTGTAATGTGTTTATAATGGTAAGTAATGATACTCCTGTATGCTGTGGTGTTTAAATTATGTTAAGGTGTGTTTAGAGGTCCCCCACACCATTACACTACTGTGAATCTGAATGTGGATTAACAACTGAATGTACTTTCACTATAGTCCAATTTAGGTGAACCTTAGGTCAACCTTCAGCTGACAGTGGCTGCAGCTGCAGCATGAGTGTTCTCATGCTGCAGCTCATCTGCTTTAATTTTGGACCAATCTGAGATGGTATTCTGTTTTCATTGGCTGTGGGAAATGAATCTGGACTTTCTTTGACCTTCTCCTCTGATCTCTGAACTGTTAAACTTACTATTGTCTGTTGTTTGTTTGGTATCACATCTTTTTTTAGATCGCTCTCTTTACAGGTAAGAAACAAGCATGTGGGAAAATTCCAGTAAAGAAACAGTTTCTGAAATCCTGAGATCAGCCTATCTGACACTACGCCACATTAAGTAATTTATTTGTTTGCTTGATTTCAACTCTTCACCGCCTGTCGATATCCATGTGACTTGGCTGGAACTGGGTTACACATTTATGAAATAAAATGAACAGTTAGTGTAGATCTAGGATGATCAGATCTAGAATTTAAACACTTATTATCCCTTGTTACAAGGCTATAAAGACATACGAATTTAATTTGATGTATTTAATGTGTTTTATCTTCACTGTTTTCCTGTTTGTCCTCTAAAGCCTTTAAATCATCCTGCGTTTGATCGGGGCTATGCAAATAAACCTGTCTTCTCATCTCATTTTCAAACAAAAACTAAAATGTGGAACCATTTTTTATTGCAATTTTATATTTAAGGGGATTTTGGTATACCATCACTGAATGCCACTTATATCCAACTACTTTTACTGTAGAAATTCACGGTTTTAGACACCTAGAAGCAAACTCATCCTGTTCCAAATATGTTTTTTCTGAACAGTTTAGCTCCTATTTCTGACATGTTACCAACACTAGTCCTTAAATTTAGGAGCACAAACATACAAATACATGAGCTGGGCTCTCGCTCCACTCTATCACAACTTTGAGTTATATTATCCCATTATTATTTAACTACCTAAGACACATGTATTATTTAATTCCATCTTCTCAAACTACTGGTAAAAGGCTCTCAGCACAGTGGGAACCTTTATTTTTTTTTCTAATCATTGAAATATCACTCAGGTTGGTGAAGAAAATCAGAGAAGAAAATGTGAAAAGATTCTCTAAAACATAGGTTTTTAATCGTCCTCTGAACTCATATTCACATTTGAGGCACTTTCAAAACAATTTAGTGATGAGAGCTGAAAGCTATATTAATGCATGAGTTATGTGAATATGGGAAACTTCACACCAGAGACACAGACCGACAAAACTCTTGATGTTGAACCTCCGTTCTGTTCAGTAAAATAGCTGGACTTTTGAATTTCTGTAGCCGGTATTCTTACTTTTAAATATTTATTCATTTTTTGACTACTTTATACAACTCTTGCATTTACCAATATTGGGATCGCTTTCATCAGAGGGATCAGACAGATAGTGTGTAAAAGGGTCAAAAAAACAATAAAAACACATATAATTATATATATATAAATAAATGCATACATGTGAAAATAGATAAATAGATTACTTAAATGTATCAATGCATTAATAAATAAATGAATAAATAAACAAATAAGCTTTGGTCATGAAAAAAAAACAAATTCTTTGGGTATTTTATTGTATTTCACTTTTTATTTACTGATTTTTTTGTGTATTTTTGCACATTCATTTATCTCTACTTTTATTTAGTTCTCTCTCGTTTTTACTTTAAGACAAAGCTGTTTTGGTTTTAACTTAAGGCTGTTATTAGTTCTGCTACAGTATTTGGGTCTTGATATATTTAGCTATTAGGTCTTTAGGGGTTTTCCATATGAAGTTGGTTTGTTTATGCAGTTGTTCAGATGTTTTCCTGACTATCTATCTTGCTTATTTCTTAGTGTTTTTAGTTTAGTTTCTTTAATTTATCTAGTGAATATTCCTATATTACTGCAGAGATTCTCTCAGGTTCTCTCTTGTTTTTTTCACAGTTTGTCCCTGTCCAAACATTTCTCCCTCAGCCACAGCAATCAGTTATGTAGATTTAATTCACCTGTGCTTCCACTTTCTTTGCGCTTGAGCTCAGTTCCATTTCAGTTTCCAACCTGTTGTTATATGTAACTGGATCATTTGCTTTCTCACCGTCTCCATGCTGGTATTCTGTTTCTTTGCTTTTCATTTAATAAATATCAACCCACCACACTGCTGGTCCAAAGCTACAAGCACGAACAACAAGCCACTGCATCATCACCGCGTATGAAATCCTGGAGTTACATTCTGGTCCATAGTTCACCCAAAAGTTCACCCCTTGTGTTTGTGCACGTCTGCAAAGTCCCAAATGCTTTGAACAGTTTTTTTAAGAAAACAACATTGAAGCCTTGAGCCTAACCAAAGCAGCTGTCCTCACTATTCCTCTTGGATGATTCAAATCTGCACTTTGAACAATTAGGGATTATGGTTTCACAATAAAATGAGTGGCTTCATGGCTATTTATAACTAGACGCACCAGGAAATGATCCACCACAAACACACAGACAAAAATGTGTGTCTGCCAAACAATGAACTCTAAAGCTTTTGGCTCATTTGAAGTGACACTCAGGGGACAAAATGTAACAAAATGTTACATCATCTGCCTATGTCCATGTAACTTGGCGCAGACACGCACATATACACACAGCAACACACACAGAGTGACAATAACACAGAGAGACACACAAAGCTGAGCTACTAACAGTCTCAAGCACAGAAACTTAAAACACACAAACATGCAGACTTTCAGCAGAGCAAGGCCCAGACAGATGCAGAACACACAGGAATAGCCCAGAAAAACACAGAACTCAAGGAGAAAACCCGACCTCACATCATGGACGTCAGCCTCAACCCATCCTCTGCTTCATTTCCCTCAGCCAACCTGCTGCTGCTGAGGCCTTCACTCGCTAGACACAAACTCTATGATGAGAGATGATGACAGTTCACATTGGAAGCGTTCACGGATGTGTCTGTGGGAGGGTGAGCTTGGCATATAGGCTTGATGGATGGAAAAATGCTGCTTTTTAGGATTGTTTCTCTGCCATACTTCAAAAGGTCTTTAACTGAACTTTTCAAACAACTAAACAAAAGGAAACGGCAGTAATGTTCTTAGCGTCTGAAGAGATCAGACCACAGCAGCTCAGAAAGGGATAGAAGAAGAGGAAATTATATTTGTTTGAGTGTTGGTGGATCTAAGCCCAGAACAAAGATTTATACTGTATCTAAAAACAAACAGGAAGCCAATAAAACTGCCAGGAAAGATATCAGACACATTTGGATCAGGCCAGTGATTTCACAGCAGGACTGTGAAAGCTCTGAAGCCGATTCACTGGCGAGTACCAATAAATCAAGAAGGCAATCTCACACTAAAAGCAAAATTTATCACAAACAGGCAATTACAATCCAATAATGGGTTTAAACAAAAGTAATTTAAAAGTGTTGAAAGATAATCATTGATGAGAGCATGATATGAGAGAAATTTCACAGAGTGGACAGATTTGTTTTTCTTTTGGTCAGCAAAGACACAATAATGAAGTTATATCTGAACCTAAAGCACAACAGGATGCAGAGAACAGTTTGATTTTACCCAAAGAAGAAAGAAAAGTTTGAGGTGAAGTTCAGTTCTGACATGACATGTGACAAGTTGTTCATGCACTTTGAATGCCTCAAAAACTCATTTTCCAGTCTTTTAAAAAGTAAGCCCTTTGATAAATGTTGAGTGTAAAATAAATTCAAAGTGCTTGCATGTGTTTTGATACATGAATAATCTTGCCAATATATCAAATCTTGCAATAATTTCTTTCTCTTATGATGATTGTCTATATCATAAGTCTATAGTAAGCAGGGTTGGGCTCCACGAATCAAGAAGGGATGACAAGGCAGGATGCTTCCTATTGTCTGTTCATTTAGCTTAGAGACCTCCTGATGTTCCTGGCCTCTGTTAGGAGCTGTACAGTTACCCACAGTCCTTTGCTTTACAGGACATAAAGGCTAAGCCCACCTAATGGAGTTTAACAAATTACTTTGTGAGCTTAAAACTTTCACTACATGTGTGTAACTTTGTATCTTTGAAGGGTTTTTTTCTGGAAGGTTGTTATCCCAGTTTGACTAGCATCCCTCCCATAATGACATCTGTAAGGCTGATTCAGCACAGCAGTCCGGAGCTCCTTTCCAACACAGGACAGTTTTCTACTGATGAACCTCATGTAAGGTGAAGTAAATTAAGCTACAGGGGGAAGGAGCTGGTATCTGGATCAAGCCTCTGTTTCAATACCAAGACCACCAGCCATAGAGGAGGAAGAAGCAGCTGAACACCAACAAAGAAGAACGGGCAAGACACGTGTGGATAAATGTGTATGTGCGGCGGTAAACAACTGAGTAGTATATCTTTGATTTTAAAAAAAATGACCAGCTGTCTAAGTGTAAGACTTGCAATAGGATTATATCACAAAACCAACAGGATTAAACACCTTAGCACTCTTAGTAAAGAAATGCCAGAGTCCTGACTTTGACTTATTGCACTGAGTAATATCTTTGCCCTGCATTAGGAGTCTGCTTTCTGCAGGAAGAGTAGGTCCCACTTTTATACTTGGTGCTCCTTTTGTATTTTTTGCCTTTGGACAAATGCCTGCATGTTTCACCCTTACTTCTTGGCTAAATTAGATCACTTCAGTCTACATCTGTCAGTATTATAAAAAGCTAGGGGTGTAACTTTACTTTTATTTCATTGTGACTTTCATGTAAGATCTCGTGGCTCTCTCACTGGACAGAACACCCCAAAATGAAGGAACTTCCCAACTTCCCAGGCTTTGGCATTCATGGTAAGTTGGACCAAACTGACTCAGTGGTGAGGAAGAGCGGCACTGAAATGAAACAGCTATTTCTAGCATTTCTATGTAATTCACAAGTTAAAAAGGAAGTATTTACAGACACTTCTAACATTTGCAATTCTGCTGGAGGTAACTGTTAAGTTTGTTCACTTAGGGATTAAAAGAAGACACCAGAGTGGAAGATTATTTTTACCTGCAGGCGGAGAACCACAGACCCTTGCCTCTGTATGTTCTGGGTTCATATGGCCTCAGCCTACAGTTTTATTCATTCAAAAAGGGGTGTAACCTTATTACAATGTTTCTAAGGATGAGGGTTCAAAAACAGATGTACAAAGCTTCAACATGTGGTCAAACAACCAATCCTGCTATGTCCAGAGTCCAGCTTTGATTAATTAACTCTATATTCCTTCAGCTCTCCACACCAGATGTCCTCCTTCTGGCAACCCTCAGAAACCAGGCAGTCATCGTTAACCCTTCACCTCAGGAACATGTCTCATGATATGGATCCTACAGCCATTCTTCTGCCCCACAATCTCCTACTTTGGTGATTGTCCAAACAAAGTCTCAGTGTGTTCATATCATAAATCTGTTACACCTATGACCTTGCAGCACATGGGAAAAGGATCCTCAGGCTCTTCTCACGGTGATGCAGACTGAAGGAATTTGAAGTCGTCTCCTTTCTTCAAGAATATATATGCACATTAAGAAATGTATCTAACTACAACAAGTTAAAATAAAAATACATCACTATCATTTCTAATAATCATCTAAACAAACATTAGATAAAAACACTACATTTATTACATTATTCTAACAGTAACCAACATAACGTTAATGCCCCACCTATAAAAAGGAGAAAACAGCTGTTCCACTTTCTCCATTGTTCAGAGAAAATTTCATGTCGCTTAAGTTCAGTTGATATGATAAAGTTATTATAGTAGTCTTGGCTAGTATACAACAGAAGTTATCAAATAGCCTATAGGTGCACTGAACATTTACGCAGTAAATACATTATTAGTGTTGAAATCATAACAAAGTTTATGTAAATATGAGTTGTAAATAATCAGGAATTTAGAAATCAGTTCCAAACAGTATGCCTATCTGGAACTTGCTCATGCATAGGGGTCTTTATAAGATGTAGGTGATTAAAATATATGCAGGAATTTCATAAAAGGTTGATCATTTATTTACAACCATTTGAGAAAAAAGATATTTTAGAGAACAACCCTGGTAAGGATGTAGTAATCTGATAAATTCCTAAATGTTTGCACTTGGGTAGAAAATTGTGTGTACTCCAAAGTAAAGGTAATACTGTATTTCCAAATAATCTGATAAATCCAGAACAGTTTAACTCCCTATGCAGATTATCAAACACCAGAAAATATTATTTAGTGGCTTTTATTCCTCTGCATCCACACAACAATATACAGATCATCTTGTTTTATTTTTAGGTTTCAATTTAAACTCCACTCAAGGTAAAACGGAGAGCCATGCTCTACTAGATTAATCGGTGTCTCTTTTTAGAGCCAGTATGTGTCACTGGGGGGATATACAATCCGGTTTTATTCCATCAGGACGTCAATACTGAAGCCATGCAGTGAGAAACCAGAGACTTGCTGTCAGTTCACAGGGGAAAATGTTAAAAAAATGAGCACTTTCAAAAGTTGCTTGAGACATTGTGAAACCACTTATCCTGCAGGGTCACAATGAGGCTGATATCTACCTACAGCAGTCACTGAGCCAGAGGCCAGGTACACAATGGCCTTGGGGGTCTTTCTCCATCTATTCCCCTTGAGGCAACTTTTTTTCCTCTTAAGCCGGTTACTAAAACAATCCATGTTCCAACCCCTTTTAGCGGGGAGCTATTGACTTTTTCAAACTTGGACTCACTATGTTTGCTCTGAAGTTATTTATCTGACTGGAGAATTTATTGATGCTGACACATCCCCACCAGACTTGACTCGACTGGCAAAAATGCCTGAACCTCTCTCCACAAAAGACAGAAATTGAGATATTCTGTATAAATGATTTATACATTTCACAACTGTGTAGGAATGTATATGTTTTCAAGTTTATGGAAGTGTCTGTTTAGAATTTTTAATTGCATGGAATTACTTTCATGATATGTATCTTAAACTTTTGGCATTTTTATGGCATGATTTGTTTGGGCCAAATGACGGAGCTGATACCTTCTCTGTTACTTATTGCTCCTTCTGGTGAGAAAGTCAACAAAGAAGACAGAGTTTGAGCTTAGTTGGCTGTAAACTATGTTCTGACAAAGTTAAGTTCACCCGATTGATTGCCACTGCAATGCAGTCAAACTCAAAGCAAGGTAGCTTAATGAAACCTAAATGACAACAAGATAAACCAGATTTGGTCGTCTAAGCCTGACTTACAGACTAAGCTAGTTTTATGAAGCAAATTTCTTCAGTTTGGGTAAAATTTTAAAGGTAAAACATGGACTAAACGCGAGAGAAATTATACTTGTATCACCACTGTAGTCCTCACTGTTATAAAGGAGGTTGTTTTGGTGACACAGTTTTTGGGAGAAATGTTATTCTGTGAACAACAGAATAACAATAATAATCCTGATGACTGCTGGAGTAGAAAATACTAAAATGCAGACATTCATTACTATAGTGAGTTACAAACAGGACTGGACTTTTAAATACCTAAGTAGGGTGCTGGTTTGCAACTTGTACAGGGTACTGCTCTGTGACACCATATCTCCTGGTACCTCCAGTGTGGATCTCACAAAGTGATTTATCAAAACTGAGAGTGATTGTGGGCATGGGTTTTGCATTTATATTGTATAGAGGATGTTGGAACTAAAACGCACAACTTTCTGTGGTCATTGTGGCCAGAAAGAAAGCACTGATACAAGGACAGACAATAGAGAAAGTTTTTGGGCACATGTAAACAAATTTGGACTGTTTAAATATTAAAATAGTAAAAGTGAGGATGAAGGATTTATTACTTCCCACTATAATGCAGTGCAAACATCTAAATTATAGCAGGAGCAATTGTTTTTTTGTGGTGTTTTAGTAGATTACTATGTGCCTACCTTTGTTTGCAATATTTTGACTGATTGATATTTAATACTTATATATATATCTTTTGTTACTGTTATCTTTTTACTCTTGTTTTATGCAAATTGACATACTAAAGTACAATATAAAAATTATCTTCACTATTATCATTGTTTAGTTTTTTAAATAATTATCATTAATATCTCCATTTCTATGACTGAGAACTTCATCTTTCTTTTCTGGCTGCTCCTACACCGCCAGAAGCCCAGATTCCCTGTGGCACCATGAGATATTCATTTGTTATTAAAAATGTGTTATTTTCTTCCATATTGGAATAAATACACTTACCTCACTACAAAGTCTGTGTTTATGTAAATATTTTTATACTATCAGAAATAAGAACTAGCGAAATATTATTAGTGTGGAAGACGACTGCCCAGACCGACAGATTAAAGCAGAGGGAAGCAGAAAACATTTATACAATTATTCCAAAACTAAAAATCCACTCTGGAAAGAAAAGTACTTGACTTCATTGAGGCCACCTCCCCCTGTGTGGGTGTGGCCTATTTTATGACATGGCAGAGTCACACTACTTCTGTTGATTGGTCTTCTTCATTTGGAAGGCTGAACAAAGCTCAGACCTCACATGGACAAAAAATACATGTTTGCAACCCAAACACCACAAAAAAACAAGAACAGCTGTGGTCACTGTGTAGATCAGGTGCTAAAAAAGCAACGTTGTTTCAACTTTTAACCAAAATCATCATCAGCGCTCACTGATGGAAGAAAGTGGGCTTGTGGTTTACTTGGCAGGCACAGCGCAGTAAAAGTTGGTGCTTCCTGGATAAAGATTACTCTTATGCATGGATCAGCGAGCTACCAATTTGGGGATGATTGTGGTGAAGGAATAAAAATTTATAATGTAATTAAAACTCAAAGAGTTGATTTTGCATCCTATATGCCTTTAAAGGGGGCAGACAGAACCTTATTGCACCTCTATTGGCCCAGTCACAAACCACCACCTGTGCTCTACCCCCTTCACTATCGTGTGTTTGCCCATGAAGGCATACTCACAGCTGTGGAGGACACCTTGATTGCAGGTGGAGGGTATAAATCTGAATAGGACATCCTCCCCGTCCGCAGGAAATTAAAAGCATCCAATGTACTGGGCTGTATCCTGTGGAGTAGGTTGCAAGGATCACAGTAACATGCAACATTTGACACACACCTTTCAACCTTATGTTACTTGTTTTATATTAGGCTCGTTCATCTTACAACTGTATGGGTTTGTAGGAAACAGGTACGAGTTTAATTTTTACAATTGTTGTAATTCTAATACAAATTACCAATGAGAAACTGATAGGAATGTAAAGCATGTCGGAACCATCCGATCTCTCACCTACTTCAAGTGGGGTGTTTGAGTGATTCCACAAATCCATCAACTCCGTTATTTTCCAAACAAACATGAGAAAATCTGTTCATTGGGCTGACATGAAATCAAACATGTGCCCCTTTTTTGAAAAAAGATTTATTCAGTCAAATCAAACTATTTCAAGGAGGACCTTCCCTTTTGGGGTTAATGATGTCTATTTTTTGTCTTCCTAACTTGCAGTTTTCTGTCAAGGTGACAAAAATGCAGCAAAACCAGTGGAACTATATTTAAATGCAGGTGTTTCCCCCTCCATTAGGTTGTTGTTAAACCTGCCGCCAAATTCCATTTAAAGGCTGAACGGTCCACTCGCTCTACCTACTACATGGTTTGGGACGGCCCTTAATAAGGTGTAGCCTGACACACGAAAGGTTAGTCTTTAGGGGTCATTCTAGGATTGGGTCTATGTTTTTATGAATGCAATGTTTGTACATCACTGGACACACACCAATTCTTCTTTTTTGGGTATCTAGTTTCAAGCTTCTGGTTGGGATTCTATGAACATCAGGCTATAAACTGAAATCCTCTCTCATTTATATATAAGTGCATTATTCCTGCATATTCACCACATATCTAAATTTGCTAGTACATTTATGATGCATTTATGATGTAACTGACAACCTAGCTACTGCATCCAATAGGCCCTAGGTTGCTGATGTGTGTCTGTCCCATGGTGGTGGTGGGACATATTAGCACACAATCAGCGTGAGCACATAGTGCCATTTCACTCCTGGCCTCTAAAAAACCGTAAGTCACTAATCTGGTTAAGTGCAGTCGGTACCATATTTAACCACCAGCTGGTGACGAGATGATGACGAAAATAAAATCTGCTGTTGTCAAATAACAAGGGTAAGAAAATACATGCACAATTAATTAGTCACCAACCATTATGTAACTGTCTGGACCACAAAGCGAAGCCCACACACACACACACACACGCACCCACACACACACACACACACACACACTCTAACACAAGTAGAGGAATATCTTCTCCAAAAGCTTACTACCTATGATGACATAACTGACTTTCAAAGGCATTCAGAGATTAACTTCCGTCTGAGTTATAAAGACAGACTAATGATGCTGTTCTTCTAACATGTTTACCACTGACCACCCTCTGGTTTTCAATGGGAATTTCATACAAAGCCAACAGATCCATTGCTTTTCAAATATTTTTCACTTGTAGAGTCTAAATGTGTACAGCTTTCTAATATCTAAACTAGGTTTGAAAAACCATGTCGGATTATGCATAGCGATGAATATTTTATGTAGATTTCTTCTTTTTTTTTTCATGAGGCCAAAAACCCACTGCAGAGTACATCGAGTGAGATCGAAACTGGGAAGCCTAACTTTGAAAAGTCTCTGGGAGATAATTAGCGTTTGGTCATTCACACCAATTTTTCCATTTACAGACTTCTGATTTTAGCCAGACATGATGAGATAAACAAACTGAGATATATTCCCTTAATAGTGGCTCTAACGTAATGAAAAGGGAAGTTCTTACGGTATATTGATGGAGAAAAGAACAATCATGACTAAAAAAAAAACAATACAAACATCATCCAAAACCCTAAATCTGTTTTAATTTAATCTCAACCATGAACTAAGATAGATTTCACACAATCGGCCAGTACAGTCAACACCCCACGGTGACCTCCATGGCCCATCCAGTGGGTGGAGTCAGAACCAACTTTTGTTTTTGTTTTTTTTGTTTTCCCCTCCCATTCTTTTGTTATACCTACAGTATATTAATCTCAGTGTCCCCCAACATCAGTTAAAACTGATTTGTTAGAACTCTTGGATGAGAGGCGAAACATCCTCTAGAAAACTTCACATATTCCAAGCTTGACCATGACCTGATGACTGAGAAACTTCACAGATGTTTCACCCAGCTGTTTTTTACTTCACAGAAATAAGCAAAAGCCCTTAATTACAAGACAGTTATCAAAGAAACTGATTTTCCATTTATTCATGTTATTGTTGAATATATTTTAACACCAACATTTCCTTTTTTTTATAGATCTGATATGATTAGATTTAAACAATTTTAGAAACCGGTAGACAGTTGAGTACTAAGTAATTCTAACAGAATGATTCCATTTGCATTTTTAATCCAGTATTAGATACACCCTTTTAAAAATTCATTTTCAAATCCTATTTCTAAATGGAAATTTAAAAACCACAATTCATAAATCTGAATATACCTTTCCTTTCCACATTTAACACATATTTTGATTAAAAAATAAAATGATAAATTCCTCTATAATGTTTTTAAATGTGCAATTAGAAAGACACTTTTGTCATGTTTGATCTCTCTTGGTCCTCCATTGATTTTTTTGTGTGTTTTTTTACATATTGTTTGTAATATGCTTAATTAAATCTACAAAACAAGCATTGGTCAATCTCAGGTAATTTTATTTCATTTTTACAAACTTTTAAGTGGAGATGTTTTTTTTTTCCAACTTTGTTACCAAAACTCATCAGAAATCCCAAAAGCTTATTTAATAGCACAACAAATATTTTCACTGTTTATCCTTAATGAAGTCTTTAGTATCTACATATAACTGGAAATTGTGTTTAAAATGTCCAAACTCACATTAACTACTTTATTGACATCCCGGTATGTGAGTTCTGCTTGGGCACGGCTCATCATCTCATGTTTAATCATAGTGGATGGAACCATAGTGGAAGGGCATCTTCTGAACAGCTTTCTCTTCACTCCTGTTACTCTTCATATATATGACAGGACTGAAGTTTTAGCATAGACTTAGCAAAAACATGGAGCATCGCCACATGTCATTGTTGCTAACAGCCACTGAGCACATCCACATAATTTATCAAAATGTTTTTTTTTTTCAAAACAAAGGAAAACGGTCCACCCGCCCAACCAACTACATGGGCGGCCCTTAATATGGTGGAGCTTCACCGAAGTAAAAGGAGATTGTTGAGATGAACCGTTCAGTTTAAATAAGATCAAACTTATAGAATAATAAATAAGAAAACAAACCTTCTTCCCAAAATGATCATCTTCCTGTTGAGTAAATAACTCTAGAAAACTCCAAATTTACTGATGGGGTAATAATGTTAAGGCAACAGGATGGAGTGAAAACCCAGGGACACAACCATAATGCAGATTTTAACAACATATTATAGATTTCTTTTGAAATAAATAAATGCAAAACATAGATAGGATAAAGGGTTACAGAAAAATAGCCAAAAACTTTTTAGGATTTTAGTTATGTTTTATTGTATGGTGTGAAGGACAGGTGACAAATGTACTGATTTGAGCTTTTATTAATCCTCTTGATCATATATCTAAAAGTTCCTATAAGATCACATATAGGACATTTTTTTATCATTAAAAAAGATATATTTAAGAACAGGCTGTAAGGGGGAACATTGTTTACAGCTGTTGCCTTGCAGCAAGCAAGAAGGTTCTGGGTTCGATCCCGGCCTGGGATCTTTCTGCAGGGAGTTTGCATATTCTGCATGCGTGGGTTCTCTCCAGGTACTCTGGCTTCCTCCCACAGTCCAAAAACATGACTGTTAGGTTAATTGGCATCTCTCAATTGTCCCTAGGTGTGAGTGTGTGTGAGCACGATTGTATGTCTTTGTGTGTGTCTATGTGTTGCCCTGTGACAGACTGGCGTCCTGTCCTGGGTGTACCCTGCCTTTCGCTTATGGTCTGCCAGAGATAGGCGCCGGCTCAACCGTGACCCTGACGGATGAAGTGCGAGAAGATGGATGGATATTTAAGAATAAATTTTCACACATATTTATAGAAATAATTACCAGGAGACAGAGATGGCACATATACAGTGGAATGATCCTATTTATTTCCAAAATTCTCACATTAAGAGGGTTTATTGTTATTTAACTGGAATGTATTTAAAAATAACATTAGTTTTAAACCCATAAACACAAATTTCCTTCCTTGTTTGAGCAGCAGAATGCTATGAATGGGAGCTACTGGAGGACATAATAAGAGCCAACACGCAGAAAAACACATAGCTTTGGCTTACAGGGCAAATGACACATCAGGAATAGACATGAAAGGGCGCTTGGACAGAGGAACCCACCCACTCTCAGGGCAGTGAGTGATGGAGGGAGATCAGCAGATGCTCTCATGCACGTTGCACAGAAGCAGAGAAAGACAGAGTAGCTGTAAAGTCAAACCCAGGCCAGTAAGAAGCAGAGGCTTATCAATTTTTCATTTTGCCTTTCACTTTTATTTTTGCTCTTTTCTTAGACACCCTGGGCAAAATAAATCTCTGCTGGTTTTTCCTGTCAAAGCTGAAACAATATACTGCAATTTGAAATAGAAGACTACTAATAAAAACAAACTTCAACAGTACAAATATGTGAAGGAAAATATATTCAAAAGTATGATTTTTATTTCCACAAACATGTAAAAAATTAAAAGGAAAACATAAACGGAGCAGTAGAAAAGACGAGGCTTTTTAGAACAAAAAATAAATAAATCTATCAGACGGACAGCACAAAAGCCTTAGAGAAACAGCCGAGAGCTTAGGAAAAAGAAAAAGCTCTTTTATAATTTTCATTTTCCTCTCCGAAAATAATCTTCTTTCTCTGTGCTCCTGAGGCTGAGGATGGAGAAAAAAAAACTGAAAGGAAAATTCAAGAATGAAACTCTCTTTTGTTTTTAACACGAACAGAAACAAACGGGAACTGAAGGCTGTGAAGAACACAGCCTGACTTTGGTTTGCATAACAGTAAAAAAAACACAGATAACAGCTGAGTGTAATTATGATGATAACAGCCAACCTGCTAAGTTTAGTCACAACTTGAGCTTCTCTAACTTCCTGTCAGATATGAACCAAATGTTGGGCTCCTGTTCACACAAACAACTAAATATAAATGTTTTCATTTTGGGATAATCTCCTCTAATCTAGTCAACTGACAGGAATAATGACTTGTTGCAAATAGGGTCATATGGGATCATCACGATACAAAGATTTCAAACTCGGTATTGATACCCTGGAAAATATTTGATATGAAATACCATTTTTTTAGAATTATGTGGATTAAAAAAACTGCAAATAATTTAAGGGGTTAATTTTTTTTTACATGGAAACAAATGCTTTGTCAGCAAAATCACAGATGTTCATTAAAGGGATTGTGTGTCACTTATTTGGCTTTTTATTTGTTAAATTTAAATAATGCTTTTATAAATGAACAGTCTACTAAAGTGTAATAACAATTGGATAAAAAAAACAATTCTGTTCTCATAGCTAAACATAAGTTCTTTAAAAATACATTGGTGGCATTACTCCCAATAGAGGACATCATATTGTGTCACCATCTTGGAGTACAGTAGCCTAAAGGGCACATACTTGTTTGCCTTGTTGTTTTAGCTGGATGTGAATAGCTTTTGTTGGGGGAGGAGTTACTGTAAAACAAACAAAGACCATCATAGATGTTTCTACCTGCCATTTGCTGTTGAAATGGAGGATCATCCATCTTTACCAGGGAGAAGGAAAAAAACAACTACATAAGCGTAGCTTTTACCAAGTGGAGACAATTACTGAGGAATGCTGATACTTTTTACTATTTAAGTTTAGTAAAACATTTTTCTAAATAGTAGCAGTGCAAAAGAATGAATCTGAAATTATTGACGCCACCATGATACTGAACAGATACATTTATTTGTATTTGGAACTGTATTGCATAAATGTTACTATATTCAAACAATCACAATTACGCAATAAGTAAAAGAAGAAGAATTTAGTTGAAGCCTTTAATTTATAATTTATTACCTCAAGTAAAGCAGCATATTCTACAGTAAGTGTTTAAATGCACTACTGCCTCTGGATAAATAAAAAACTTCAAGAATAAATCTACTTTTCTCTCTTGCTTTAGATGTTTCATAACAGAGAGTCACTCAGTACATACTAATTAAGAAGCTTCACCTTTATTACATCACATGACATCTGGGTTGAAACATGATGAGAATGCACACAGATGTCTATGGTTCCTGGTAAAAAGCCAAAACAAAAAAAAACTGATCACCTTTCTGTTTCCAGCCGTAGTCGGTTTAAACAGACAGACAGCGATCCATGGCAGCAGATGGAGACAAAGGTGCATGCGTGCAGATGAGCTTTCAGCTGAGCTCATGTAAAGACGCTTTGTACATCAAAGTGCTTCTCACTGGAGGCAGTCTGGAAATAATTAACCTTCCTGAAACACACCGGCACCCAGGCAACTTCCAACCACACACAGCCCCCACAAGATTACAAAAATACAAAGTGGAGCTAATTGGGATGATAGAAGCCATGTATCCAAAACAAGTTTCCGAACAACCCGCCTGATTTGCAGTGGGTGCTCCCGTCCATGCATAATGGATTTTAGTGTTCAGGCAGGAGAAATATTTACAGTCTGCTAATAAAAACTCTCTTATGCAAACATATTCCAGAAATAGATGCTAAACTTCAGAGCACGGCAAAGATGAGTTCTGTCTGTTACTCTGATCAAAGTGTTTACAGGATGAGCAGTAGGTATTTACCCTTTATGAGAGGCATTTAGTTTGGCTTTCCAGTCAAAATCAGTAAAGACATGAGCCAAAATCATAGATAGGAATGAAATGTATTTTGTTTAGTGAGGGAGCAACTCTGTGTTTCTGCCTGGCAACAGAGAGAAACTGCTGCAAGTATGTGTAACACTAAGAGCGGGCATCATTACACACTGCCTGCACTAAACGACAGCCCCTTAGGTATGGCCAAAATGGAGCAAAATGTACCATCTTATCCTAAAAAATATCAGAGTTAAAAAAATACCATAATTACAACCAAGAGTCTCCTATTCACGGCCTTCTAAGTCTAACCTCTATAATGTGAATATAAATTAGCCTGGTTCAAATACATACTTGCAATTTTTTTTTTCTGTCTTCTAGCTGGTTTAAAAATTTCCAGCAAAACATAATCAGAGCGACACTACAGAATGCAGCCAAGCAGGGCGATGCAAAAGGAGCTGCTTCTACTTTAAAGCAGACTCCCCCACCACCACCACCCACCCACAACACCAACCCACTATCCCAGCAGCCTGCACCAGATGTAGGATCTTTGTCCGTCTATCTGCTCCTGGCTGTTAGCTTATTCCTGATGCTCTGAACTCCTAAGACACAAGGTTAAGAAAAATAAATAAATGAGAGAAGCTGATGTTAAATGATGACACAAAGAGGGACAGCTGATGTCTAAACACGATCAACTCGTACGAATTAAATCTAGAATGACAGTTTTCTCCTTGAAGCATTGAAGTTGTGATCCAACTGTTTTAAACAATGTCTGTCAACATTGAACCTGGAATCCGTTGTCAAACTAACATTCCTGTCCCAGCTACTGCTACTGCAGCTACTGCATTTTGAAATGATTTCTGTGATATCCTTGTGTATATAAGTGTTTCTTTAATGTTGCTTTCAAACAGGAATAAAGTTATGAGTATTTTCCCAAAATGCACCACAGATGTGCTGTAGAAAAAGGGTTAACAAACGTCTGTCCTACTGGGATTTGCAGCATATTTCATCACAAGCACCAAAGATGATCAGGAACCAGACCAAAGCAGCATGGATCCAGTTTAACCAGACAGTCAAACATATACCATCACATCTATCCCAGTATTCATCAGTGGGGAGAACCGTATGAAATCCCTTCAAGAAAGCATCAGATCACTGAAAAACTTTAAAGAGGTAAATGAAAATTGATAACGTACTCTGCCCTGAGTGTTTAATATATTTCAAAGTAGGTTTGTTCTTTCTGAGGTGGCTTTACGGTGGTCGAATTTATTGAGGGGATAACGGCAGATTATTAAACAACAGAAAAAAAGAACATATCTGTCCCTCTTATATTTGTTGTCAACTATTTTGCTCAGCATTCAATTCAGTTCAAAAGTACTTTATTAATCCCAAAGTAAAATTACATGCTACACAATTTATTCAAGTTTCTAAAAATTAATGTTGAAGATGGTGAAGGATCTCTTGTAGAGGTCTGTTTCAAAGCATTTCTGAGGAAGCCTCTGACTAAAAACACTCTGTTGTGTTAGGAACTAATAGGGAGGATGCTCAGGGTTCTCATTCATATCAGCATCAGGGGGTGATTATGACTGTTGTAATCTTGCTTCAAGGTACAAGAGTAAATCGCTAACAGTGTCCTCAGTCCCTTAGTCTGATCTTGGATGAAGATGATTCAGCAACTAACATCAGCGTTTAATTAAAGAGTTGGTTTAACAAAAGCCCATAAATCCTCATTAAATTTACATCTTTCCTTCAATCACACCTTCTATCTTAATCCCCAGTGAGTTAGATGTTAACTATGAAGAAAAATGTATGATTTTATTTTACGTTTAGATTATGTGAAATCCAATTGTAATTTTTTTTTAAATACAAATACGGTTTTATGTCAAGATTCTGCGGCAGTAAAACAGGATTCTTACCTTTGGATATTTACCATTAAATATTAGTGCAACAGAACCCATACTAGCAGATCATAAAAAAAAAACTGGTTTAAAATCCACATGGCGCAGCTGTTCGTGCATTTACAATACATTTGCTGTGATTAATAGCAGATGTCTGCAAGCTCTCTGAATAGAGAAGCATGTCCAAAGGGATGTAGAGAAAAATAAGCCTGAGAAAAAATACCAAAGTTAAGAAAAGGAAAACTTCTAAAAAAAGAAATCTGTATTATGATGTAAAAAAAAAAAAAAAAATACAAATATTCTGACAGAACAGACTCCTTCAATCCTGTCATTCCTGTTTGTTTTTTCTATGGGGTCTTTTAAGTTTGAAAATAGTGTTGAATATCAATATATGCATTGGTATGTAAAAATCATTTTAACAATCACGTCCACATAAATATTGAATAATCAAAGAAATCCCTTTATAGATCCAACAAAATGCTTCTGTTTTATTTAGAGAAACATCCCAACCAACTCAGGAGGTGTTAAAGAATGAATGAATGATTTGAAACTATTTTGAGTATTTCTTTTTTAGGCTACCATTTAAAGGAGCAATATGCAAATAAAAAATATTAGTTTATATAGAAAAAAAATGCATGTATGCCTTAGAACACTTTCTGTCTTAATTACCATTGTTTTATATTATGACATCTTTCCTTGCACATCATCTTAAGATAATAGCTAGAAGTTGAACTCCTCCCGGCCAATTAGTGGCGCTCTCTGTTCTTCTGTACTGTTTACCAGTTAGCTGCCAGGTATGCAAAGCTAATTCTAACCAAGCCAAACATTCAAATTAGCAGCTTTCTGAGCCTCTCTGCTTTCTTTATTCAGCACCAACGATCCAAGGCCGGACCAATGGATCTCGAACCTACAAATTCTATTGGTGCAGAATCGTTTCCTGATGGCATTGGATCATAAGCAGAGGTAAATATTATTTAATTTTGAATCAGTCATAAATTAATAAATATTTATGTGGAATTATTTTCAAAATAATTAAGAGTTTTATTCTGCACAACTTCAGACATACTGTGGATGCACTATTTTTGAAAAAAATACACTTTTAATGTTAAACTTAAAGTTATGGCCTTTGAAAGTAATAAAAAAATCAGTTGCAGGCCAATAACTAATAATTATATGTAGAAAGCTACATAAGCTACATACTATAAACTGGATATGAATACTTGGAATGTCATGGGCTTCCCCACCCAGTATGCCAGCTGGTATACTGGCTTGGGAAGCCGTACCAAAAAGAGATTCACTCTACGCTATGGCTCCTTTTCCCTTCTCCATATGTAAAACCAAACTCTGTGTTTTATTTACTAAATCTAAAACTTTTAATCCAAAAGAAATAGAAGCATTCTTGCTCTAAAAATGTTTTCTGAAGCAACCTCAGGTGTAAGGACTTAACTAATTTACTAATTAGTAATGTTTAAGTCTATTACTACCAAAAACAGTTGCATACATATTTGACACAATTAGTCTGGTTTGGAAACCACTATCAATGTATAACCAGGTTTCTAAAAGCTTACTTTCAAACATATTTTCTATGATATTGTACAACGTTTATCTACTTGTGAGGAATAGCCTCCGGAGAAGCCGGAGCTTTCTGCAGCTGTATGAATCAGAATAAAGACTGCTGCATGTTGTTGCATGCTGCCAATCAGATGTCTGAGGAAGGTTGCTGCAGCTGCAGTTTTCAAGCAAACAGGAGCTGACTGCAGGCTGATGGCTCATACAATCAGAGCAGATAGCCTGACTAATCAAACAGCTGATATCGGCTTGTTGTTATTCAGAGAGCAAAAAAGAGAAAGTCATTTATTATTTCGTTTACTAACCAATTTAAAAAACTACACTTGGTGGGTATTTTGATAAAGCTTTTGTGTAGAAAACTAAATAACAAGTATCAAAAATAGCTTAAATGGAATTGAAATTGTGTTTTTTTTCAGGAGCATGAGGAATACTTATAACTTTTATGGTTTAAAGCATAGTAATTTAATCATTTTATAGTTTGTTCGTGTTAATACTGTTATTCTGTGGCAATTTTGCTGATTATGATCCATGACTCCCTTATATACACAACTTGTATTAGATAGCATTTAAGAAATCTTTATTTCCTTGATTTTTTCAAAGCTGCTCATAGTCAGCCATTAGAATATAAAAGTTAGTTAAAATTAGCTTTAGGGAAATAAATTAGACATATTATATGCAATTGGTATTTAAAAGTTTTATTGTTTATTTTTCTGAAGAATAAAAAAATCACCCTGAATCTATACAGCAGGCTGAGACTAAGCCTCATCCTGAATGATGCTGTGGTTTAGACTTCATGTCATATAACTGGCAACCTGTGGATCCAAAGTGTTTTGTACAACGGTTAATACTGAATATAAGCAAACCAGGAGAAACTTTTAAACTTTCCAGACTCAAAATCAGGGAAATATTTTATAGAAAATAAGCGTCCATCTATTCTTTTCAGGAACTATTGTAGCACAATCCAGAAGTAATTATGTTATCGGCTCTAGTTGCTTCTGACAAGTCAAAATGCTCTTATCAACCAGAGTGGACTTCATTTTTCACTGCAGGGTCCAAGAGACACCCATGCAGAGTCCATGTCAGGACTGATTACAATTAACATTTAGCTGACTACATGATGTTTTTATTCTTCACTTTTCTTCCACGTTTCTCTTATTTGATTTAATTTAAACTATTAGAGATCATTTTAAAATTTGATTATCATACAAAGAAAGCTTGGACGTCTGTAGGGAAAATGTTTAACTATCAATTTTACAGCCTCATAGTGAGGTATACAGTAAAATGGAGAATAAAAGGGACATTTCTATATTTGTTAGACAGCATAATGCAATTTCAGGTTTCATTCCTGCTCACGTAGTTGCACGTAAATCACGACGGCTACCATTATCCCAGACTTATAGAAGCTTTTAGCTAACGTGCAGCAACACTGTACTTTATTTTCCAGTGTTTGGTCGCGTACTCTTCATAATACATCTTAGGCTTTGACACAAACTAGATTGAGCAGAAGTGAAATGGGGCTCAGCAAATCTTTTGGATTGAATCTCGGAAATGTTATTTACTTGAGTGCGAAGAGGACACAGCGGACCGTGTGCCTCCATTCACTCCATTTGTCAGGGTTCCTAAACTGAGGAACGGCTCTCAGTTCTGTGTGCGGGTGTGTGTGTGTGTGTGCTTGCATGCGTGTGAGTACCAATCACTATATAGTCAAATGAACGGCTTCAAATAGAGCAGGTTGCAGCAGAGCAAGTCCTCTCATCTGTCAACTATCATCAGTGTTTCCAAACCATGTCTATGTCTGACACGAGCTCACAGTCGTAAGTGCAGTTTAAAGCTTCCATGGTTAAAGATAATTATAAATGAAATCTTCTAATTTTGTCAAAAAGACACGGAAAACTCCATCAGAGAGTGCAACGTATTGAAAAAAGCCATCTGCCTGCTGACAGATCTTAACTGTTTTAGATGAATTAACAGATCTGCTAAAGATACCTGAAGTAAAGAGAAGAATTAGGTTTAAAATTATGAAATAATTAATACAGAAATTATAGTTGCAATTTCAGTTCATAAATTAACCCTCAATATATCATAAACTGAATGGTAAAAACCAGTTTTGGACATGAGATCAATTTTATTCCATCTGATTAATAAGCAGAGCTGAAGAATCAAGAAATCTCCTAAGAACAAACTGACAACATAAAGCATAATAAGGGATTTAAAATATCAATACATGTTCATTTAAAGGTGCAGTTACATCTGAAAGATTGAGATCCTGCTGGTGTATTGTTTATTATTTTGGTGTTTTACTCAATTTGTTAGTGAGTAAAGCTCTATTTTGTATTTACAAGAACAACAACACCGCCTGCATGTGTAGTGGTAAACAAGGTAGTAGCCTATTAGGGCTAAGCCAGTTAGCATCTGCCAGCAAACTTCAAAAATCATAGAAGAAAAAAGCCAAGATCCAGTGGTAAAAGCACAAAGAATATTTAATTCTAATATCCCTTCCCCGATGGCCAGAAAACCTGTTTTGACTCACAATTGGCTTTTAGTGACAGTGGGAACAGCTCACCGACCTGCATCAAAAGACTAGACAAGCGACCTGGGTTAAAATCGCCTTCAAACGGCTCAACTCCGGTTGACCCGCTGTATCACGTGATGACATTGAGCACAACGTATGTCTGATATCAGACGCCAAAACAACCCTCCTTACATTTGATAAACAAGGCGCAGCACTGGTAAGAGAGGGAAATTCTTGAGCTTCTCATGATGCACAGAGAAAAGAAGATTCAGTGCCAGGATTCATGCACCCTCAAGGCAGCAGTATTTATTATATTTATTCTGTGTCCCTGTTTACATTTGTTAGGAACAGGAATTTCCATTTTCCTTGATGCTCTGATGGGAGGTTCTGGGAAGGATTGACTAGAAATTACTGTAGATCATTTATTTATATATATATATATATATATATAAATAAATAAAATTGGTTGTTCTGCCAACACACCAAGCTTTCACTTTACCTGGAATGAGGTAGTAGTCACCATTTGTCTGTCTGGTAGTTATGCAGTACTGCCAACATCTGCTAATCAGGTTCATTTCTTGAATACTATTTAGGCCATCTAAACACTATAAGGACAGACGTTTGTTGTATAAAACCTCATTTTATCAGGATGAAATGGTTTATGCCATGAGTATGCACCGGTGAACAAATTAACGAACATGGCTAGTTATTTCTGAGAAATTTATGAGTTTAGAAAACAGCAGTGAAAGCCACTATCCTGAAGACATGGAAACGAGGTGAAGCTTCCTAGAAGATGGCAAAAAAACTATTCCAGCACTGCATCAAAAACTCAACAAAAAAAAATCTAAAGCCTTTTAGGGTTCACTTAAGGACAGTTTTCATCCTTTTTTTATTTTTCCTCCAGGGCAAAATACAACACTGTCAAAAAAACAAAAAACAAAAAAGCCTTCAGACTTGAGAGACAATATTTTGTAGAAAAACAATTAAAGAAGGCTGTACGGTGGTTAGCGCTGTTGCTTTACAGCAAGAAGGTTCTGGGTTCGGTCCCCGAGTTTGCATGTTCACCCCTATGCATCCGTGGGTTCTCTCCGGTTACTCCGGCTTCCTCCCACAGTCCAAAAACATAACTGATAGGTTAATTGACATCTCAGTTGTCCCTAGGTGTGAGTGTTTGTACATGGTTGTACATCCTTGCATGTTTATGTGTTGCCCTGCAACAGACTGGCGTCCCGTCCTGGGTGTATCCCGCCTTACGCCCATAGTCTACCAGAGATAGGCACAGGCCCAACTGCAACCCTGACGGATGAAGCGGGAGAAGATGGATGGATGGACAATTAAAGAAACTAGGGGGAGGAATTGTGAAAGAATACGCATGCATGCCCAGTTTTTTATGCTAATAGGTAAGAAATTGTTAAAGACCAAAACCAATGAGTCTCTCCATTGCCTTGAATAGGCTGTGTGCCTCATAATACGCAGTCCTACAGGTGTGACATCAGTTGATATTGTATGCACACCTTGATACAGGTCACAGTTGTTTCAGTAGTTAGTAGTAGAGGAGGAAGCGATTGTTCAAACACTGTTAGGGATAGTAATGGATTATTCTGCAACCATAAACGACCAACATCTACTCACAGCCCAATGAAAAGTGACACTGCCGAGAAAATGGAGACTCTGTTAGTGGCATCTTGGAGCAGAAACAAAAATGATGATGAAAATGGCAGAAGCTTGTAGGTAACCAGATAGATATTGGATATGCCTTTGACTCATGGTGGGAACTTCAGCTGGATTTGGGACTGAAAACTGATGCTGACATGGCTCATTTCCTGGTGATCAGCTGAGAAAATATTATAGGTCACGTGATATTGGTTCACAGAGAAGGTGGTAAGACCTAAAATTCAGGAGAGTTAGCGGAACTCACGCAACAGTTTTTGTGTGCCGCTGAATGTGTACAGGTAGCACATTTTCCAAAACATATTCAGGGCTTCTTGAACTTACCTGATAGCAGGGATATTATGTTAGCAACTTGCTGTAGCTACATGCCTTTTGTTTTGCTTGTGTAGTAACATTAGGATTTTACCACAGTTGGTTTGCATATAAAATAGAAGGAAACCAAAATGACAGACTAATAAAAACATTAATACTTACTTTGTCACCTGACATGGTGGTAGAGTGGTTTTGTAGTAAACTGTTTCACAGGACCTAGTGCTGTGAATATGGCCTGTTCCTGAAACGTTTCTGTGAGCTCTAGTGTCTGCTTGGCTGGCTGCTACAGTTACCCGCAGCACCAGTCGTATTCATTTCCTCATCCTGCCGCTAGTTCCTTTAAGATTCTATTAACAGCCAAACATGGTGGTTGTATAAACATCTGATTCTGCTTTTCTGCTTCAGTATCCTTCAGTAAAAAAATCTGAATGGAAATGTCCAGCGAGGAGTTTGAGTGCTTAAGCTCGAGCACTCCAGGAATTTCCCCTCAGATTTGCTTAAAAAACTAAATAAAGGTGTTGAAGTGGCCTAGTCAAAACCTTGACATGAGATGTTGTATCATGACTGTAAACAGGTGGTTTGTACTTAATTGTTGAACTGAAACATATCTGCATAGGGTGGTGGGTCTGAAATCCCCCCACAGCAAGGTGGAAGAGCAGCTGCCTGCAGCTGGTTGATTGTTACGTTTTGCTGTAGACTTAGATTAGTTTAATTCTCCAAACCAACCTGCGGTGTGTAGCTGGTAAAATTCTTTTATAACTATTTCACCAAACCATGCATCAAATGAGCCAAATTGTTCATTTAATCTTATTCCTGTTTTAAAAACCTTCTCTTTAGCTTACTGTTCTTGCACAATGGGTAACAGACTGAGCCAAGTTCACTAACTAAAAATGTAATTATGTAAATTCAAGGAAGCATTGTGCATTGAATATATGTGCTTTTTAGTTTGAAGCTAACTAGCAACTAGCCCCTAGCCTCCTTCTATTTGCAGAGGGGGAACTTTGTCTCTGCAGCACAATGGACAGCAAACTTTTAATCTGATTGTAAGGCTCTCAGAGTTCTGATCTTCGGCCAAACCATGCTGAACGACAAACCACAGGAGACTAAGAGGAGCCAAGCTTTGCTGTTCCTAATCAGGGCCATTGATCTTTTTAATTGATTACTGGAGGATAAATCATCATCGGCATCAGGATTTATTACCGACTCTGTAGCCAGGCATTTAATCCCTCTCAGTCCCACCCTGCTTATTAGATTCCCTGTATTGGCCAAATAATATCAGACCCCAAGACACACAAAGATATTTCAGACCCAACCACCATTAAAGAAACATTGTGTGCTTCATTTACATCTTGATGTTCTTTTATCTTTCTGACACCCAAAAGCCTACATTAATAACTGTTTTCTACAAATCTGTTCACAAAATGACCAACTAAAGAACATTCATTCATTTGTTCATACAGATTCCTACAGACTGACCACAGACAAAGTACTTTTTCATGTTGTCTCAAAATCCAGGCATACTCCCAGACACTCGGTGAATTAGTCAGCATTCAGCTAGATTTGTTCTTTTTGGTTCCTTTAGATTGGATTTTTTGTGCTATTATTATTATTTTAGATAAGAGTAGTTAGATAGATTTAACTGCTTATGAATCTTTGGATTATTTCAGCTTCATTTTAAACATGTAAGACAAACAGGTTTAAAGATGTCAATAGTAAAATAGAAAATCTGAGCCCATCCAGTCAGAGTGTATTTATGTCCCGTCTCAGCTCATATCTCTCAGAAGACAACCACACAAATTGTTTTCAGTAGACTACAGTACTTTTCAAAGATTCATCTGCCTCAATTTCTCTGCTGGCTGTGATTCTCTCAGCAGAAACCAAATGTCTGAATGCTCCTTGTCTAATCAAATCTATACAAAAAGGAAGAGGCTAGTGGTTATAAAACTCACTAGAAGACATCCTCACCTGTGGTGTACAATCGGGCATATTCTTTCAATTGTAACAGATAGAGGAAAAGACAAACACCTTGAATATGAGTAGTTTAATTTCTTTTTCTAAATGACTCAGACTGAAACTGTCCCTGCTATCAGGGCTGGAACTCGAGGGGGGGGCAATGATTGGCCAGCCCCTAGCCAATCATTGCCCC
>JAUZNJ010044056.1:2203-32950 GCA_034780135.1 Jordanella pulchra | reverse complement strand
ATAAATAAATAAATAAATAAATAAATAAATAAATAAATAAATAAATAAATAAATAAATAAATAAATAAATAAATAAAGCTAACTATTTTACGCTTAGCCGTCAGTATATCAGTTAAAAGTCTCCATAGTCCCCAAATAAAACCTTCCAAAGCAGTTTTCCTAATGCCTTTATTATCGACTATGTGGATAAACTTATTTTATGGATGTAGGGGGTCTTTCCAACTGCAGCAGACTGGTGGACTCTTGTTGGTTGCAGAATCGACACAGGTCCTATTTTAAAAGCCTCAGGGTTAAACTTGTTGTTAATGTGCTAATGGTGTCTTCAAGCTGAAGAAGGAAGCAAATATAAGAGTTTGCCCTGATTTGATTGATTAAGTATATTATCCAGTATATTCATTTGTTATATTTAGTATTATTAATACCACACATGTACCTACACATCAACTCCATGTTTGCCTGCTGGACCCTACAGGATACCTGAAAATAACCGGCTTACATTTTAGTAAAATCCCATTATTGCTACAACAACATCAATGCGTGTTAAAATTAAACCAATTAGTTTAATTAAACCGAAGTTAATGTCATTTTATTAGCTAAGATTGACGTCTATAGACGCCTTTATATGGCGGATTCATATCGGAGAGTAGAAGCTTTTCTTTTACGATTTCCTTTAACTGGACTATATTAGTCTATGTGCTGCCTAATGAGAACCTAAATAAAAAAAGAAGATGTAAATAAAGCTTCTCCATTACATTCGTCAAGTTTTAAACCACTATATGACATCGTTAACCTCTGTTTCATCGTTCACGTTTTTGTCACATCTTTTAAATCCACATCTTTTCAACTAAACTTTGGAACTTTTTAATGTGTCGGAAATTACGACTCAAACATCTAATATAAAATAAATCTTCTGTTCTAATAAGAAACATAATACATTTTTGAAACGTATAATTTTCCCAATTTTAACTTCCAACAGTTTGTTTTCGGCTTCTGGCAGCGATTAATCATCCATCGTGTTATTAGTTGGTAAAACAAATGATCAACAATTGTTCATTCTACCAACTAGGGACATGGAAATCGCGTCTTATTAATCACTTTCTTCTGACTTCTCTAAAAAGTGATCAAGTAGGAATAACGACCTGAGGAAAACGTGATGCACTCGTTCATCCAAAAATGATTTTATTATTGGATTGATCCTGCCTGATGTGATGTGTGATTTTCGCTCCTTTACTGACATCGAGCCTCATCCACTTTAGAGAGGACCGAGAAGGAAAGCGCTGGTGGACATGTCTCCCTGGGCGTCCTGGGTGGTCGGGATGAGAAGGGGGGGGGCGCAACACCAATACATGCCAACCAGAGAAGAAGAACAAAGGGAAAATGTAGCCCCGCGTCCGAGACCCGTTGGAAGCATTTGTTCCAGTCAAGATTTTGCATTTGTTCAGTGCGGCAATAATGGCTGATTGACGCCCAAGCACAATGTGCTTTAACCTCACGGGATAAATCTGAGCTTGTTCTGTGTTGTCATGGTTTTCAATGGAGCTCAATGGGATCCGGGACACTATCTACTGCTCCGCGTCTCCTGCCGCCCAGTCTATAGGCCAGAGCAATATTACATGAGTGATTAAGGCCATATTAAATTCCCTTTAAGCTTCAAAGCTTAGCAAAAATCAGTGACTTTACTTTTTTTTGTTTCTTTTTGTTTCTTTTTTTTTGCAAGCTGCTAAAAAAATATTCATCTGATTTTACTTGTGCTCCAAATACATTATAAGGGAAAAAATAACCAAAAAGTGATTCAGATATTAAAAATGGAGAAATCTTATAGTCCAACATTTGTTGTGTTTGAGAAGTGTGTCCACGTTAGTTGGATAAAAGGTTCTGTGTTGGAGCAGAAGTACAGTTTGCATTCATCTGAAGCCAATTAAGCCATAGTGCTACTGCTAAGGATAAGCTGTAGCTTTTTTGTTTAACCTTTATTGCTGTTTGGCAGATTGTTTATCTCAAAACCAAGGTAGTCTTTGCCACAAACAGTCCATCTTAGTTGTTATTGAGGAAACTGCTAAGGTGTCATCTTCAATAGATTTTAAAAGTTTATAACTACTTCAAAATATGTTTTCTCTTAATCACAAGACTCATTGTATTTTTCGGCAGAAAAAAGTCTCTATAGTTTGCCTTTTTTTAGTTGAATACATACAAGTTGAAAATAATCTTATTATGTCAACTCACTAAAATATAATTAGCAACTGTTAAATATACAATGTGTGCATATTTATTTCTAACAGGTTTTTTGCAAGTCCGGGTTGAATACAGTAGCTTTATCAGGGTCAGCTGAAGTGGATTGCTTACAGAGGCCACTCCATTGGAGAGCAAAAACACGCAAAAGCAAAGAAAAAGTCATGTCCACTGAGCAGGAATTTCTCTTTCCATAATGACCCAGTAGCCCCCTTAATCTATTTAACACCCACAGGCTTCAGCCAAAGTGGGCACTCTGCCGCTTCCAAGAGCTCTCCACTGCCAAATATTTACTCTCTTGTTTAGCCCTCCATTCCCAATCCCTCCTCAGCCAAAAGGCAGATTTTTCTCCCATGGTCCCTTGAGTTTTGCAGTTGGGCTGGCACTTCCAGCCTTCTATATGGTTCAAGAAATGTTTTTTGTATTTAAACAAAGACCCAAACATGGCATAGAACATGTGTAGATGTCCACTGCTTCAATCGAGACTATTGTTTTACTGCCTTAAAATGTTTGGGAGATGATGGATGTGCACAGCATTTTTCATATTAAAGAGAAGGTTTTCATTGTGTTCAATATAAACTGTTAAATGTTTAAGTCAAGTTTATTTACTGAAGCTACACTTTTAAAATCAGGAAATCATATATGATAAATCCTATCCTACCATTTGATGAGTCAGTTACTTCAGTCAAGTGTTATTCTAACTAGCTTAGTTTTCTGTTGGAATTATGCAAATGTTAGAGGATAATTTAAGAAATATCTTTGAATGATTAAATCCATAAATGAGCGAACACAGCTTTAATTGCTTTATCTGATTAATACTGTTAACTATGTTCATTTTTAAAACTGAAAAGGGGTTACCTTTTTGCTTGTGTGTTTTCAATTCTTAAATGTACAGTTTTATACTTTTTATACTGCATTTCAAGTATTACACCAATCAAAAAAACCACATAGTTTACATATATAGAGTGTAAAATTATTATAGACGCATTTTTTCATTTAAAGTGTGTAATAAATAACTTTAAAACACATAGCCATTATCTCTGTATATATGTGGTTGTTTTTAAGGCCAGATGATAAGGTTAGGGCATAGGAAACTTTCTTTAGATTAACCCCACATGATATAAATAGATATTTTCTATTATATTATCTGTATTTCCTTGTCAGGGAGCAGCTTATTATTTTCTAAATGCTCTTTTAATAGCTCAGCTTTCTACAATATTCAAGTAAAATAAAACAGTGATTGTAACATCAATTCAGGTTATTTAAATCAAGGTTCCCTCTTGGTGTTGTCTATTGCTATTGAAGTGTCCTCCTCATGATGGCTAATGAGACTCAATTATACACAAAGTAATAGGATGTATTCAACAGAGCTTTATCCGATTCCAGTCTAAGGATGTATCCATCACCTAAAAGCCACAATGACCCCTCTGTTAGCCCTCAGCATACTTTAGTGTCTCATTGCAGCATCTCTCCCCAGCAGCTGCACCTGCCACTGATGTCCTCTAGCCTCCCTGTCTCCTGTAAATCTACCATTAGCATTTTGGAGGGGGGCTATAGAGGGGATGGGGGTATAATTACTTGGCAGCCACATCAGTCTCTCTGTGGTAAACTGGAGTCTTGTGAGGCTGCTTGACCATGCAGCAGCTGCATGTTGATGCTCTGACTGAGGGCAAGTCAAAAAGTCAGGTTTGTTTAAGCGCTGCAGTGTGACACAAGAAGGCCTTTGTGAGTTCACCGAATTTTTTTCTCCTTTCTGTTTTGTAATGAGAATAAAGGAAGCTTAAAAAACAGAAAAGCACTGTAATTAAACTGAACAATGTCAACATTATGGGTTGCATATTTATATATTGGGAGGTGTTATATCTCTGCTCGATTTTTAAAGCAAACGACTGAAAAAATGTCCTACTCTTCTGTAAACAATTATTTTCAACTCACACCCCAGAAACTAAATTGATGGAAACTTTGACATTATTATTGATTCCAAGCATGTCTTTGTGGCTCTATCTGGGGTTTTATGTTCAAATTCTACTGAAAGTTCAACCTCTGCCCAAAACTGAAGTCTTTTGCAGACAGTAATTGTTCCTCTTCCAGGATCGGTTATACTTCCAAAAAACTCAGATCAGCCTCGTTGTCCCTACTAAACATGTGCATTTACACAGCATGATTTTGTCACCACCATTTTTCACCATGGGAACAGTGTGTTTAGAATGATGGTTTGTTTTTTCGACACTGTTTCATTTTTTTTATTTTTTATTTTTTTTTTTTAAAAAACTGGGGAGAGACATATTGTTGTTTCCTTTAACAACTTCCTTCTTTCTGCTCCTTAATAAAGGTCTGATTTATGAAGTAAACAACTAATAGCTGTCCTATTGATAGTGTTTACCACCTTTCTTCAAATATATCAAGTAATTTTCCCCTTTGCTGTTCTGTCAGGTTAGGTAAACATCATTAATCCTTGGCATGTCCCCCGTGTTCCATGGTATTCATTATGCTGTTAGTCCTCTAATATTTTCTAACAAACAGGGGTCTTTTCAGAACAGCTTCATCTGTCAATGCTGAATTAGACACACTTGGACTCTGTCTACCAATTAAGCTATTTCTGAAGGTAACTGGTGACATTGGATTTTATTTTAGGGCTTTAGAATATAGTGGGGAAAAAACGCGTCATTTTTTCAATGCAGTTAGTTTGACAATGGTAAATCATACACAATTCCAATACAATACGTTGAGGATTGTAACATAATATTTGAAAATATTCAGGGGGTCTGAATACTTTTGTGAACAGGCGGCACCCCTAAATGCGAAAATATTAATGTGTTTTTTTATTTAAGTTGTAATGATTCAAATAACAAAGACCTGTTTTATTTGTAGTTAAGTTATTGTTTCGTTTTTAGAATCAAAATGTTAAAAAAGAAAACCTGGTTTGTAAAACATATAAATAAACCAAGTCCCAAAACCTGCATTATTCCAAATGAGGTGTCATACTTTGTCGCCCCCTACAGGAGACCCTCTCCTTCCACAAGTAAAAAACAAAAGATGATCTACCTTCAGTGTTTCCTCAAACGCGAACATCTGTTAGCTCTGTTAGTTTTTAGTGTCCCAAACATTTACATGATATAGGTAGAAATGAACAGTAATATTACTGTTCATTTCTACCTATAAATAAACCTGTAAATGTTTGGGACACATTATGTTATAATCCTCAATGTTTTGCACTGGAACTGTGTGTGATTTTGCTTGTCCTGTTAAAACCTTAATATTCTAATCTTAAATTTGCTTTTAATAGCAGAAAAGGAAATCTGTCAGTAATCTGCCAAGAAAAGGATTATTCAATGGATTTAAAATATATTGTCTTGTCTCTCTGTTAAAGTAAAAGTGAATTCAGCAATATTTAACTTGATAACACTGATGATCACTATAGCCCATTGCTCTGTCCAAGTTCTGATCATTTTTATAATGGTCAGAAAATAAGGATCCATTAATAATGATTAAGTTCAACTAAGTTCAGTTCAGTTTATCTATATAGCACCTGTTCTCACCCCAAGGTATGTTAAGGAGACAATTCAATCAGATCATACAGACTGGTTAAAAGTTTTCTATATAACCAATTCACGTTTGAAAATAGGTCCCAGAAAAAGTAGCTTAACGTTATTCTCACAAACCACATTTTCAAAGTGCAAGAAAAATAACATGGTTTTCAAAAATGTGTTTTTTTACAAATAAAAATCTGAATTTTTCAATCTGTATTTTATACCCAGTCACATTTTTTCTGATAGAAGACAGAATAAAATCCAGTGCATTCAAGTATCCTTTCAAAGTAATTTAGTTAGTATTGTAACATAGTCTACCGGAGCATATCATAAGCTCACTGTTTTGAACTATTTATTCTTTATTTCTTTATCCATCTGAATTTTGTTAGCTTATTCTTTAATGTCTATTTTTGTATTATTTACAGAGTTTATTTACAGGTTAATAATAGTTGTTTTGTTGTTTTTTTTAATAAGACAGGAAGAACTGTGGCTCAGCCCACGTTCTATGAATGTAGGGACCTGATAAAGGACCAGCAGGCATTTGGGTTTGGGGCGTTTGGCCTTTACCAGAGCAAGAGAGATCGCATGAGAGCAAAGAAAAGTTTGAACTCTTTAACTGTTTGCTTGAGTAGAAAAAATCAATCAACAAAGTTTGGATATTGAGCCTTTGTTTGCATGCATACGGAAACTTGACCCCAGTGCCTTAGTCGTGGCTTTTAGTAGTGATGAAACTCTTATTGGATGTTTGGTTTGGCAAACAAAGGCCACAACACTCACTTTAAAAGCTACTGTTTTGTGAAAGACTCGGAGGTTTGTTTAGAGAACTGTAGCAAAACAACAACAACACGCAGACCAAGAATCACAGACAAAAAGGCCAGAGGTAAAAATGGGGGGAAGTTTACACCAGGATTGGGGTACTTCATAAAACCCCGAAGCTTTGGATATGTCATGGAATAACACATTATCCAAAAATGGAAAAGGTATGGCTAAAATACAAAGCCATCAAGACATGGTTGTCAATATTCACAGGCTGCACAATAATATCATTGATCAGAGAAGGAGCTAAAAGGACCAGATCAAGATAGAGGAGCTGCAGAAACCAACAGCTCAGGTGGAAGAATCTGCTATCCAGATAAAGAGGAATGAAGTCCAGCAGAAGATCCCATCTAAGCTTTACCACAGGCCACCCAGGGGACTGCAAACATGTGAGATGTCGTAGTCAGATAAGACTGAAAATCCTTTACTCTGTACATGTAAATGTCTCTATAATGTAAATAAAGAGGAAAGCTAACCTTGCACATCACCTGAACACACCAGAGTTGCATATGGTGGTTACACTGTAGGGATGTTTGCTCAGGAGGGACTAGGAAGCTGGTCAGATTTGATGGGATGATGGATGGCCCTCATACTCGACAAACAGCTTTAAAGGAAATGGCGATTCTCCAACAGGACAACTGCTGATATACCATAAGTAAAAACTGGAATAAGATCTGAGTATGTGTTGGAATGGCTTAGTCAAAACCCAGGCAAGCATCCAACAGCAACATCGTACAGAGATAAAAAAAAATATTTAAAAGAACTCCATCAGGAGTCATACTACGCGTTATCATTATCATTGAAGTTGTTGACTGTAATTACATAAGGTTCAGTTATGCTGTGGTGTGATCGGGGCTAATTTACTGGCCTTCTCGTCCTGTGTCCTCCTGCAGCACCTCGATTTGGTAGAGGGACGGAGGATTTCTTTTTTCTTTTCTTTTTTTATATGGTGCTGTACCTGGGAAGGAGCTTCCTGCCATAAATAATTCCTTAGTGTCCACAAGATGGAGCCACTGTGCTAAAAAACAAGCATATTGGTTGTTCTTATAGTGAGTGTTGGCCTGAAGTCAGTGACATCAGGGTCCCTCTGCACAGAAGAGACACCAAGAAGGACGCGGATAGAAAGCTGGAAAATGTAAAACATATTTAGTTTTAGCATTAAAATAACGTGGAGAAAAGACAAGAGACGCTTTCACAACCTTAACGTTCGTCTCTGGACTCTGTTTTCTCTCCAAATGCGCTCTTATAGAAGGACTAACGCTTATATATGTTTTTATATTACGCAAAGTTTTAAGTCATTCATTTCAAAGCTTCCCTTTATTATACAACAACAAACCTCCAAGGAGATACTTTGTCAAAGCTTTCTCTGGCATGCTCCACTCGGCTCTCCTTGGCCTCTGTTTGTGTTTGCTGACAGTAAACACTCAGCCCACTCTGTTTAATCTAAACGCCTGCTTTAAGATTCTGACGCAGCTGTACTCAAACCTGACTAATTGCTGGCATAACGGGATCACAACGAATGAGGAAATCTAATATAGGTCACATTCAGGTATGAGTAAACGGTTCCCCGTCTTCACAGTTCATGAGGTGACGGTGTGTCCTGTATCAACACCCCATTTGCACTTTTCTGCGCAAACAAGCACCGCTGCGTAAAAGCACAGTAAACGAGGAGCTCTCAGTCTTCCCCCCTCGGTGTCTTCGGCTCCAAATTAGAGCGAGATGAAATATTTATTACTAATGGATGCCAGGTGCCAGCGAACAGATGTCAAAGTGATGTATGCGTAAAGGTGTCGTAAATATTGTTGTTTCTCGGTCTCTCTCCGCTGAACCCCGGGCCTGGCCTCTGAAACAGGACTACATAGGTCATTAACCTGCGTTCGTCCTCATTAAGGCCGCACTAAAGTTACCGGGCCGCTGGGCCAAGAGGAGTGCTAACCTGCACAGAGACTTTAAAAGTGTCACAGGCGTGTTTCTTTTCGCTCTAGGGTCAGAGTCATCAGTGCGGAATATTTTAAAGGCGAAAGTAGGGAAGAAAGAAAAGACCCAGCAGTGTTAACATAACCCTCCACATAGGCCTGCTTTTATTTCCATTAAACCAGAATCAGAATCAGAAATACTTTAATAATCCCAGAGGGAAAACAGATACAAGTGAAACCAATATTATTTTCTAAAACAACAAAATAAAAAAAAAATACAAAACGCAACGAAATAAATGACATATCGATGGACAAAACTGCATCTTATAAAGAAACACAGCTCCTCTGTTGCAGTTGTCAGTCTGAGGACAGTTAGTTGACTATGGGATGACAGACCCCCAGCCCCGCTGAAAAAAGAAATCATTGCGCGTCCCCATAATAACCCATTAGTGGTGACTTGGATTTCCCCAAAGGATCACACTGGGAACATTAAACCGCCAACTGGGAGCAATTTTTTTCTTTTTGCTGCTTTCTCCAAGTAGAAACGTCCCTGCGAAGCCTCTGTCTGGATCAAACAAGTGCTTTTATCTGTAACTGAAATAAAATGTAGGTCATCGATACATTTGAAACATGTGATTATTGCTAAATCCGTTATATAATAGGAAATAATAATATATAATAAGAAACGTGTACAGAGCATAAATAAATGAACGAATCAATATAAACAAAAATAAATTATGGGGTAGTGAAATTGAATTGATGATAAAATCACCTCATAAAAATAATAAAATAATAATTAGAATAATAAAGAACTCTTACATATTATAATATTTTCAAATTTTAAATTAGATGTTCTTTTTTTTAAAAAATGTTATTTTCCTTCTTGTTCTTTTTTTTTCTTTTAGGAAAGAATAAACCGACGAAAACTTGTGTTTCCAATAATTAATAACATTTACGCGATGAAGGATCTGCGCATATAGAGATATATGGTATTATTACTATTCTTGTTATTTTGTTATTATATTTACTGTTATTATTAGTAATAATATTAATTACTATTACTACTGCTGTGTCCTATATTAAATCGCATAATGCAAATGTATATAATATATTTAGTCAGATTCTCTGGGTTTTTTAAATCCAGGTTAACATAAATACACTAAATAAACTAATTAATCCATTTATCAGGTAGGACATTTGTAATTATCGGCACTTTAAAAAAACCGTTGAAATCCAATAATCTAATTTCAATCTAATAACAGGTTAACACGTGAAAAATATTTCTGAATCATCAGATTAAAAAGCGCGCTTAACTAACGGTTGATTGGATGCACCTCTGTCTGTCTTCCTCAATAGTGGCATACTGATATTTTTAGAGATGTATTGTATTCCTCTTCAATTGCTTTACATTCTTTCTTTTTAATTAATTTTCCGATGTAAAAATACAAATACTAATAAGGACACATCTCTTGGTCTTAACAAAACCGATGCTCGTTGTATAAGAACCTGTTTAGAGTTTCATTTTCTTTCGTTTTTAAATGTATTAATTTTGCTTGTTGTGGTGCGTGAGGGGAAGGGAATTTAGGGTGTGGGTGTCCATAAACCAATTGATCATATTTATTTCTTTGTTTACCGCAATGTGGATGGTTCAGATCCAACTCGACAACGCCTGATGAATGGGATTTGTCGGAGTTGTTTCGATAAGCAATGATCTAAACACACCAGGAGGAATGGAAATAGATTTGAGCAGTTTTATGGTTTGGTTGATAACAAAAACAGCCCAAAGCAGGGAACGGGGAAATAGTGATGCTTCTCCCGACCATCTCATGTCTTTGCTTGTACAAAACGCCATAAATCACAATAAAAATGTAATAGAATATTTTATAACAGAAAAAAAGAAATACATATTGTGGGGAAGTTTCACCCGAAAGCCCCGCGGTTTTGCAGTAGCTATGGCACCACCATGCAGGTAAACAAACTAGATAAATGCTTTTGTAAGTTCTCTTTGCTCCGTTGGTAGTCAGTGGGGTAAGATCAGAGCAGTTATCGTGTGGTTTAACCTCATATCTTTCAGTTTGACAAGCTCTCAGAAGGAAATGCAGCTTTGCAGTAAGGAATTTAGGGATAGCTTTCATTTTCTTCCCATGCATGTTTAAGGACACGGACAAAAAGCATAAACAAATGCAGGAAAAATTACTGGCCGATTAACTAAAAATGCGAACCAAGTCCAGTTACTCAGATACAATAAGTCAAAATATCCATTATTACAGAGAAAGTGAGAAAAAGGCCATTAAAAATCCCCATCAATAACAACATATGTATTTGATATAATTAGACCCACAATTTAGAATTTTGTTGACGAGAAAAAAAGTAGAGACACACATATTTAAAAATGTGCCTTTATATATTTAGTGTACTAATGTGGCCCCAGTAGCCCAGTAGCCTCAGTACTGTAACAACTGCAAAGCAATGCTGCAGTATGAGTTATCCTCAAACAAATGAGTTATCCTCAAACAAAGCCGATTAGAAAAGACTTACATGTCATCTTTTCGTTGAGAACAGAGGGCAACTTCCAGCATGTCCTGCAAATAAAAGATGCGCGCAATTTGTCTGAGGGGTGGGATATGTTGCGCTTAGAGACAATTCAATCAGCCATGAGCAACTTGAGACGTTTAAACAGCCATCCTGTTAAGAGCGATAAATACAATAAATATACAATGAAATATAAAGCATCAGAGAAAAAAAAACTATTATCGCTATTTACAAAATTTGTATTGTAAAATTGTATCTATATCTTTCGTTTTTTTATTTCTTTTGCCCCCTTTGGTTCGCTTTTAACAATGATAAAAAAAATAATAGTAACAATGATCTAATGCGGAAAAAAGGAAACAGTATGAAGTCCTATTATTAATCATTTATTAGATATTTGTGTTCACCTGTGTTACCTGTCTGTAGCATCATGGGTCTGCAGCTTAGACATTTCTCTTTCAGGCCAGTGGGAGGAGGGGGAGGAAGGTGCATTTCCGTCCAGTGTGGAAGTAACACGGAGGAGTCAGCAGAGACCTCTGATCCCTCACAGCCGACCGACCCTCTGCATTTCCAACCGGCTGAGGTGCAGAAAAAGAAACAAGTCGAGCACGTTTCCTAAACTGCAAACATTCTCCCTGACGCGCTGGAAATGAGGAGATGGGCAGGTGGGACGCAATGCTGCTCTGGTACATTTTAGAGGGTGAAAGCGGGTATTATTTAGTGTTTAGGTAGACAATATACGAGCCGATTTGCGCTTTTAACTAAAAGCCGGGTGTTTTTACCCCCACCCCCCCAAAAAAAAAAAAAGGTTGGAGAAGGTAAACAAAACACTGCGCGGTTCCCCTCCTGCATCTAACCCTCAGAGCTGTGCGTGCTGGAACAAATACCGTGGAATCATCTGTGTGTACCTTTTGGCCCCCCACAGCCGGTTAGCGTGTTTAATGTCTGCAGAGCTTTTCAACAATATTCCTAATTGCATTGAGGACCGTTTGGTGTCAACAAACAAGCTAATCCCTTTAGACTAGGAGACGAAGGTTAGCCTTTTAAAATTAAAAAAAGAAATAAAGAAATGAAACCAGATAACCCAAAGCATTACAAGGAGAAAGTAAAAGTGCAAAGTTGTGGCGTGTTTGTTTTTCGTGTAGAGAGGCAACAAATCTTTAACTAATTCAAGTTGGCTTCCATTCAAACTACATGTTCAAAAGGTTTAGAAACAGGTATTGCTTTATTTGCGTGCGAACATACAATCTGAAGAACTGTTGCAAGGGAGGGATATCATTTTATACGTTTTAACGGCCTGCATCTTCCAAGCGAGATTGTAGACTTTTGGGAAAATTTGACCTGAGCACGCAGCCAGGATTCAAACGAAACGGATTCATATCATGACAAAATTATCTGGATAAAATACTCAGCGAATTTTACACAATAACTATGCAATTATGCATTTTAAATGACTCAAGCTGTTAGATCCTACTCTGAAGTTAACTTCACTCTGCTTTTAGTTTTTCTCAAAACTTTCCACATGTTCGCCTTTTGATAACCTACATTTCTACCAGAAAACTCTTTTAGTGTTTTTGTGCGTAATGGATAACAGCATGAAAACAAAAATGAAAATGCTAAAGAATTAAAATGTGATACAAGAATCATAGTCGCGTTACTCAAAAATGAGATTTTGTTACATTTTCTTATATCCAAGTTCTTTTAAAATCATTGTTCATAGCAATAATAGGAAACGAAATTTATAACCATTGAAGGCTCTAGCAATTTATAAAGGAACTGTTTCTCTTTTTTGCAGATTGGATTTCCCTGATCGCACCAACAGGAGCCATCTTTTTGTTGCTCATCACTCTTCTGAAGGTGAAGGATCTTTTTCGGCGTAAAACCCAGCCAATCTGTCTCAATAACAAACACATTCATGTTGGTTATCCCTAGATTTTAGAGGTGGGGAACATGAATAAGAAGGAGGAGAGAGATAGATTTGTCAGGTCAAACGTCTCCCCTTCTCCAATAGCAGACAGCGCGGCGCGATCTCGAACGCGGATTGGAAAGGCTGACCAATGAGAGGGCGCAGACGCTCCGGGAAGCCCGGCCTCCCTGATTTCAACAGATTGAAATGTAAGCCTGTCTCTGGCGCCTTCGGGAAACAGAAAGAGAATTTTGTCCCCTCTTCATTTTGACTCACAAGAACTGTTTTTTTTTAACTCGATTGTGGACACGCTGGACGCGCGGCAGGACCCACGGAGGCGGCTCAGAGCGGACACCGTGTACTTCCTTTGCGGCTTCAACACGATGGGTAAGTTCAAGTGCCATTTTCCTCCCCGTGTCTTGACGGTAGGATGCAGCGTTCGGTCATAATGACAAGATGTGAAAATGTAGCGAGAATATTGTAGTTCCCTTAAGGATACTACCAGGCAAAAGAAAGTGAGAGATTTCCAAACGTTTGCGTGGCGTTTAGACTGTGTTAATTTAAGCAAACATCTCACAAAGCTTGTTATGACGAGCTTCCAAATCAGATAAAAAACTTGTCAAAGAAGGAAGCGTAAATATTCCTTATTTTGAAGCATCTGTAAAAAGTTTATAAGTGGAAACAAGCTTCCGTCTTCCTCATTAGTTTAAACAGAAATCCTATTATTAGAAATTGCGCCCATCATCTCAGACGTGTGTGTATATTTGTGTGATGGGCCTTGACGTTGTGTCTCATTGCCTTCTGTCCTGCTTGTCTTTGACACCAGAACCTGCCTTCGGCGAGGTGAACCAGCTCGGCGGTGTCTTCGTGAACGGCCGACCTCTCCCCAACGCAATCCGCCTCCGGATCGTAGAGCTAGCCCAACTCGGGATCCGACCGTGCGACATCAGCCGCCAGCTGCGCGTCTCCCACGGCTGTGTGAGCAAGATCCTGGCCCGCTACAACGAAACCGGCTCCATCCTGCCGGGGGCCATCGGGGGCAGCAAGCCGCGGGTCACCACGCCCACAGTCGTCAAGCATATACGGACTTACAAGCAACGGGACCCTGGGATTTTCGCCTGGGAGATCCGGGACAGGTTGTTAGCGGACGGAGTGTGCGACAAATTCAACCTGCCCTCCGTGAGCTCCATCAGCCGGATCCTGCGGAACAAGATCGGAAACCTGGCGCAGCAGAGCCAGTACGAGTCGGGAAAGCAGGCTCCTCACCCGCCACCTCAGCCATCATTATCCTACAATCATTTGTACTCGTACCCTGCGTCCAAAGTGCCCAATCCCCCTGGCATGCCCACCCTTCCCGGACACATGGCCATGCACAGGATATGGCCCTCCTCGCACTCTGTCACAGATATTCTGGGGATTCGATCTATCACAGAGCAACAAAGTAAGCAAGGCTACGCACAGGACTACGGTTACTCATTTCAGCATAATTTCAACTATTTTTAGGGTGTGTGTGTATCTCCAAAGCAGCTGCTGTTAAAAGTAGGCCTAATGTGTACAGTACAGTGAGTTGATGTTCATTTGAAATGGTTGCTGAATATGAAACATAGATGACATTACCTTTCAGATGAAGTGTGTCAGAATGAATAGGGTTTTATTTGGTCAACAGAGTCCAGTCTGTGTGACACATGCAGGTAAAGGCCCTGATAACTTTGCCTCCCCCCTTCAACACGACCGCAGATGTTTTGGAAACAGTGAAACAGGATCCGGCATAAATCAGTGTTAATGGTGGGCTCGGGCTCAGCAGCTTGTTTACCAGGGGCAGGAAGGGAAGTGCTGTCAAGGTTCCGGGCTCCTCTACACTTCCACCACCATCATATTAACAATGTATATCTGTAACTTAAGCGACCTAAACGAGACAAAATGCGAAGGATATATATCTGCTGGAACTCACAGGGGGAGGATTGTGTTTTAAAAGGGAGCCTTTCTAAACAATTTATGCTTTTCCAAATAACTTGCAGATGTCTATGGCTGCAGCTTTTTAACGTGTTTTGCACCTTCGCCATTTAAAAGGCTTTAAAAGTGAATATAGAACTTATGGAGGATGTTTATAACAGATAGGGAGCTGATTTGTTTTTTTCCAATACGCATTTATTCAAAATACCCACAGCTAGCAACAAATGCAAAACTGCTGAGATTGATTAAAATAAATGAAGATATTTTATTTCATCGTCTAAATCGTGAATTTTGTTTAACTGTATCATAAGGTTGCTCTTCCAGCGGTAAACACTGGAAGTATCACTCTCTAGGATTGGATGAACTTACTCGTTGGAGTGTACTTACAGCCTGCGTCTTCCTCTGATCATCATAAATAAACCCCCTCCAAAAAACAAACAAAAACAAAACAAAACTCCAGCACAACTTCACAAGTATAAACAAAAATGAAAGAAATAAAACAGATAAGTGATGTTTTATTTTAGTTGTTCCAGTCAAAACGCTTTCGTGTTAAATTGATAGTTCCATGAGTAACAGGTTTAGAGTTTAAGAATATTAGTTTGTTAAAAAAAACATTCAGATTAAATGTTTATTGAACGCTATTGTCTCAAGTTTTTAAGCGACCCAGAGTACACAGATTTATTGCGTAGAAATGGCGAATGCGCACGGTTCAGTGCAAAATGTCACGGGGTTTATTGTCAACTGCAACCTGGCTAACCTGCGGCTGATGAATGCAAGAGGAAAAGCGACCCGGGCCGCTCTTTTTCTCTCTCTTTCCCGAAATTTTCTTTAAAAGCCCTTCCTGACTTTCCTGTTCTTTTTTCTCTTTTACCTCCCCCAGTTAGTGACAGTCCATCCTTTCCCAGCACCAAACTAGAAGAATGGAGCGCTATAAACAGGAGTAATTTCCCACCAGCAAGCTCTGCACTAGTCAATGGCATGGATAAGGCGCATTTAGAACCCCACGAAGCAAAATACACACAGGTAAAATGTGGACATGTCTCATTTTTAATCAATCATTTTATTTCGATTTTACCATATAATTTCTAACAATCTTTATTTTTATTCATTTAAATATATGGCATGAAAATGTCCCCCTTTTAAAGCAGCAACAAAACTTCTGCAGATTTGCACAAAAATTGTGCGTTCCGGGATATTTATTTTTTTATTATGAGCAGATTTTTCTGTTGGTCTTGCAGCTCGTTATTTAGCAACTTATAAGTCGGAGTTTCATAAAAACAATATTTCTGTTCCAGATTAAATTGTAATTTATTTACTATTAAAATAAAAACATCAAAGGTCCTTAGTAATATTTTGGATTTTCTGGTAAATTCTTAAAATATACAAAAAAAAATGATTTAATGTGAGTAATTTAAAGTAGCAGTGGATATTTAAGCTGTTAAGCGGAACAACACTAGCTTCAAAACCTAAAAAACAAAACTCAAAGTTGGAATGATTTTATTTCTGAAGCATTCTGTATGATTTACACTTATATCTTTTATGATTTGGAGAAAAATAAACATATACCAGAATAAATGTCGTTATTGGAAAGAAACTTAAGTTAATGTTAAATAACAAAGTTTTCGAACCAGTGCTTTTATAACTTCACACCGACGTCCTATAAAATCCAAAAAATAAATTAAGAAATTATTAAAAAACAAAACAAAAAAACAAAAACAAACAGGCATTAAGAGGTCGATATAACATAGCTGACTTTGGAGATACTACAAAAAGAAAGTCCTATTTTTAAAATTAAGCCATTCATTTTTAAATTGTTTGCATTTCCTTATGATACAAATGCTTTCTATTTGATGTTCCTCTAAACGTTTGGTTCCAATCCTCGATTTTAATTTAATAGAAATTAATACTTACAATTAATGTACAATTAAACAAAAAAAGAGCCTACTTTGAGCGGCTGTGTGCGCGTACGCGTGTTTCCCTAATCTCTTTCAATTTTGCCAAGAGGCGAAAAAACTCGAGAAATGTCCATCAAGTATGATTGATTGTCCCATTTTATCAGTGGGGAAATAAGTGTAGTAAATCAAGATGGTGCTGTCGCTTAAAGCGCTCCCCCCCCCCCCCCCAAAAAAAACGTTTGGTAGACGGCTACACAAAAAAAGAGGAAAAAAAAAACGAATTTGGAAACCAAGTTCGGGGATTAAAAACACTAGGAGTTTAATATGTGATGAAAAAATGAGTAGGACACATTAAGCCCGTGGAGTCTCCTGCACGGAAACATGTTCAGCTCAAAGGTTTTCATATCAGGCTACAAACACATTCCTATTTTTAAAGATGTCGGGTGTTTTTTTTTAATTCCACTGGTTCTTAAACAAACAAAACAAAACAAACAAAAAAATTTAAAGCGTTCAGCGGACGGCACCGCCGTTTATTTTTAGCTCGAACATCAGCAGGCCGGATTAAAGAAAAATCCCAGTGGCAGCCAAAAGGTCTGCAAGGCCAAAGGCTACAGTAGGAACATGTGGCCTGCAGGCGTCCATCCGATCACTTAGAGGGACAGATGTATCCTTGGAAACAAGGGCAGCATCATCAAGCCAGGCTTGAGGATAAATCAAACTGGAATTACCTTCAGTCGGATAACGTGTCGAAAACGGATGTCAGCACAACAAACGAAACGTTTTGCGCCCATCCCCTCAAAAATGTAGAAATGTTAAACCTTTAAGACCTTATGGTCAACATTCAGTTATGTTAGATAAAAAAGGAAGAAACAAGACATTTTAATTTTTTTGCTAGAGTAAGAATTTCGGTTTTTTGAGTGGTGTTTTTGTTTATTTAACTACAATGAATTAATAAAGTAAAGAATACAGTAATTTATGTGTTATTATATATAGGTTAAAATACATCAGTTGAAAATATACAGGAAGCTTATATAAAAAAAGACGTTCAACCAAAGCCAGTAAATCTAAATGGGATCTGTGTGTATATGAGGCAGCGTCCATGTGTATACTTTTGATAACAAAAAAGATAACTATCAAAAGTACTCATAAAGGCAGTCATAAATTATGTTTTAATTTTACTTGAAACTGAAAAGCAAAAATTATTCTTACTGCTTTAAAAGTCTTATTGAAATTTACAGTTTTCATAGTTTTATATGAAACGTTTATTCATTGCAGTTTCAACACAAAGCAAAAAAACAAAAAACAGAATAGAATAAACATGCTGTCTGCACTGAATATTTTCACTTTAGGAAATTTTGCTCATTATAGAGTAACACAAATATAGAAGTTGGATACTAACAGGGTAATTACTCTAGGTATCTGCTCAGGTAGCCAACAGTCTGCTGCTTTACAAACATGTGACTTTGATCTTAACCAAAGTCTTTTTAACAGTGTTACCTAATGAACAGTTGTGGGGAGTGCTAGTTTAATTTATACCATGACTACTGCTGTTTTTTGTTTTCTAAAAAAAACCAACTTGTTTTTTTCATTAGCATGACAAAAAGTAGAATGTATTTCAGCCAGCTGACCAGCACTGTGCAGCAACATATTTTGGAAGACAGATGCCATGTTCCTCTTTGATCCATTTCTCTAGCATCCTAGACTTAAAACCTTTGGGGGAAAAAGTATGATGGGAAATCTAAGAATAAAAAATGTTCATTTTTTTTCAAAACCTAAAAGCATCTTAATATCTATAAAATTCCCAATTAGTTATTTTTCAAAATGTATATTATTTTAACCATATTAGACAAGCATGTAAATGCAGGGAAATTCCTAGAAAAAAAACATTTGTACTAGCACTAGCAGACCACCCGTGAGAAGAAATTCTGCCTCTATGATCCAAATGTGAAATCCTCCAGTTAAATCCTGTTCCTGTGCCAGAGCCAGTTCCTTCTCCAAAGCCCTCCCTTTCCTCATTCTCTTTCATATTTCCTCTCCTCCTGCCTCACCCCCTTAATCTATCATGACATCTGTTTTGTGGCATCCCCCAACAAATATGTTCTCCATCGGCTGGCGTGGTATGTGGACGCTGACGGACAAACGTCCACTTTCAGTTAGAAAAAAACAGGACAGCCATGCATGTATGGTTGTTACACTCCTTTAATGTGTGCCAGGAGCATGAGTGTGCATAATTGATCATCCTTACTTTTATCAAAATTGAGAAAATGGGATTTTTATGTGGTGGCTGTGAAGTTAGGATTAAGGTCTGCTGTTTATAATTCAACCAACATCACTTTCACTTATTTCTGCAGCATGCTTTTCATAGCTACAGTGTGTGTGTGTGCTTGTCTGGGATGGGCCCTCTTCATAAGATCTCTCAAAACTTTAATTTAACTTTAATTCAAAAAGTTTTGTCACAGAATAACATCTGTTTCATTGATTCAGATAAAGTGAGTAATAAACAGGACACATTTGGAGAAAGTAAAAAAAAAAAAAAAAAGTAGCCAGAATTAAATAGGTCCTTTTTGATCTATAATGAAATTTAATCTGGATTTTTTTCTTCTTATTCCAGACGCCGAGTGGATTGCCCACAGTGAACAGCTATGTCACAGCGCCCAGCATCCCTCCCTACCACCCTCCCACCCAAGTGTCACCCTACATGGGGTACAGCGCCACCACGTCGGCTTATGTGACCGGACCCACATGGCAGCCGGCCAGTGGCAGTGCTCTATCTCCCCACAGCTGTGACCTTGCTGCCCCTCTTGCCTTCAAGAGCATGGCAGCAAGCCGTGACACCATCCACCCAGTCGCCGCGTCGGCACTCTGAGGTCCCCTCCAAGGACTGGAGATGGACGAGGGGAAAGAATAGAAGGGGGCGAGTTGACAGGACAGAAGCGGAGACTTCACGTCACATCGTTTGGTTTCCACTGCCTCTTTTCTCTAAAGGACTCAGAACCTTGATTTGCTCCACTGAGTGCAGGACGCTCCCCTTCCAAACCCCCCTCTGCCTTCCAAGCTCAACACAGCGAGACTAAAGACTAGCAGGGAGTAAACGGTCAATACAACAAACTTGTTGTCTAAAAGCACTTGCAGAACAGGTGTTCTGAAGAGACTGGTGTGCAACCGCCACTCCACTCGTCAACACTATTCTTCTCAGATTCTTTTCTGCACACTCTTTGGGCAAAAACGGGGTAATGTACAACTTCAGAAATATACAATCAACCTAAGGGAAAACACTTTGCATTAGTGTTTCAGGGTGCTTCTTTAATACTATTGCTTTTTTTTTAAAGTTTGTATGCTATTTTTGTTTATGAAAATGGAGCATTGCTTTTCCCACCTCACTAAAAGTGTAGCCAAAGAAAGAGCTCCAGAAAGAAGTCTTATTTATTAGATTAAGGTACGTTGAATGAAGTGCAATTAATGTTGCAAAATGCATGGAAGTTTTCATGCACATTTGGACAGAATTGGAATTATGTTGCAGAGCATTATCAATTGACAAATGTTGCACAATGAAATTGAATGTATCTTATTAAATTGTTTGCCTGTTTATTGATTTTCCCTGGGGATTTCCTGGTTGTTTTTGGAGGGTAGGGGGGATTAGGAAGAAAGATGTATGGTACAAACGATCAGAGAGGAGATGTTTTTCAGCTTCTCCTCACTTGTCTATTCTTTGCTAAAGTCAGGGTATTCTTGCCTGATTTCCATGATTAGGAAGCTGCTTTCCATAAACAAAAAAAAAGAGCAAGCAGGCCCTCACAAAGTCTGCGTTTTTGATTTCCATGTGTCATGCCTCATTGGGCAGTTCATCAGAGAGCCTTTGAGTGCACAGAGTTCATAACCACATAGAGCCGCGGTGGCCAGTAAAACAGTACACACAGGAGTATTATTCAAGCTCTTTATTTTGGTGGAAAACAATAAATCTGTGAGTGATTTGCAGAAAATTCAAAAAATTCAACTTATATCGGAACAGTTACTCTGAAAGAAAAAAAAGTTCTCCAACAAATTCAAATCACAGGAAACATTGTGACGCACTAAAAACAATTCAATTAGGATTTTTAATTATTCTAACCCAACCAAGCATTTTTTTTCTAATAAGAAATTAGACGAGTAACCCTCAAAAGACAATAAAATATTTTAAAAGGAATGTCTTAGAAAAGAAAAATGACAAAAACTTTAGCTTTAAATAGAAGTTTTAAGAATATTATGGCTTGTCAGATTTTGTCAATAGGATCAATAACACAAGCAGAATCTTCCTATGAAGGCAGTCTTGCATGTTTCCACCGGTGTTTTCATAATTTTATCTTTCCTTGCCACTACCCTAATCTTTAGTTCCCCCCACATTTCCTATTAAATGTAAGTTTGCTCCAAAAAACATTAATATTCCATTAAAAAGATATTTGCTTCAAATCAGAAAATTACTATAAACAAAAATCTGCCAGTGTATGAAAACTTTTAGACCAAACTGTATATTTTACATTTAGAGCCAAGTAATAATTACATCTAAACATTTTGGCAACATCGCCTAACAAAATCCTGGCACCAATAAAACAAGACAGTCTTTGAAATTGTAATCTGATGTTATCAATTTGAACTTTCATTTTAATTCATGCTGTAACAAATGTCACCATTTGGCAATTTAAAATGAATTTGGGGGGTTTGGGGCTTCGTGTAAGGAATGTTTGCTGAAAGCTGTTGAAGGCAAATCGATAAAGGATGATGGCAGATACCAGGGGCCGACCGGGTCTGTTTGGTGGAGGCCCATTTCCACCTTCATTACTAAAGAAAAGCACACATAACTTATTGCAAAGGAAATGTTTTCAGATAGACGCAAAAAAAAGAAACACTTCATGCAGTTTCGAAGAAGGAGAAAGTGTGGAGTAATAAATTATTTGGTGAGTCTGGCAAGCCTCGTCTAGCCCTGCAGTGAAAACCAGAGTTTTAAACAAACTGAGCCCCAGCGTAGAGGTGCAGATTGATCTCTTGATAAAGCTGCTCACCTGTTCTTTCTCGTCCTCCTATGCTGCTGCTCAGGGAACTTGGGAGGTGTTTCACTATTTTTTTTCCCCCACTTTCTGTCCTGTGTTGCAGCATAAACAGTCCCTCTGCGTTGCAGTGTCAACAGTCCTCCCAATGCAGGAGCTGATTTGACTTGGAAAGCACCTCTCCCCGCATCCAGTGGTCACGGACCGTTGCTCACGGTCGCAGTGTTTGACCGTATGTGAACCACATCGCAGGGGCTGGCCATCCCAGCCGTCCTTCTAGCAAAGACAGTCTAACACCAACAGGAAATAACTCTTTCACTGGTAGGAGAAGCTTGAATGCTTTATTAGCAAAACATTTCTCTTTGGGAAAAAAAGAGAAGAAATGGCTTTCTTTGACATAAAAAATTAGAATTCAATCTAGTTTATAGAAAATATGATCAATATATTTACAAAAACAATCAAGTTTTTCAAAAGGCCCCTGCTGCTCAGCTTTATGGTCTACAAGATGTAGTTTTGAAAATAGGGGCCGACACGTGTTTATAATTAATTATGTTGACTCTGACTTCAGTGTCATATGGTTATCTTTACTTCTCCACATGCAATCAGAAACAAGACAGCCCCGTTTTGCAAAGTAACACAGAGCAGAGAATGTTGACACTGGCTGAAAACAGAGCTCCATGCGTGCTTCTGCTCAGTGAGCACTTTTAAAAGAAGCTGACGACAGCCAGAGTGTTTTCCTAATGCCTTGAAACAACAACGTTGACCAGACAGGTGAGCAAAACCTCTCAAACAGAAGAGAAAAAAGAAAAATTAGCAGAGAAAAACCCCAACATGTCTTTGTGTATGCATGCAGCCTCACTGTGGTAGATTTTAGCACACATTAATCACCGACTGTGTTTGCACTGGAAAACACAGGCAGAGCTACACGCAGATTGCAGGTTTGTCAAAGTGGAGCCGCTGTGGTGAAACATTTCATATCAAGACTGAGCATCTTGCTGATTTATGATGCACGAGATGTGCAGGGAATTCAGGTAAAGGGTGGCTTTGTTGCCTAGGTACCAGCAATTTTGGTGCGCATGTTGCAAGCTGTCAGGCCCCAAACAAACATTCATACTGAGCACTTTATTACAGAAAGGGCAGGTTAAGCGCTTACGATTTCATCAGCCTGCGAGCCACAGTTGTTCGTCTGTCACCACATGCCCCTGGGCAAAAAACCAGCAGCCGTTTTAGTTTGGCGCGAAGAAAACTCCCACATTAAGAAAAGCTGTCAAATACCAAGGTGGCTTGATTAGAGCTTCTATCAGAAGTTATGATGAGTGTCTTCCAGGGCAGTCAGTCTGCGCCTGCGGCTGTCGAACAGGTGTGTGTAAAACTGCATATTTCTGGAAAAGATAGGCTGGTAAAGGGAGGGAACGCGTGCAGGAACCCCCCCTGGTTGAAACCTGTAGCCAAATTACAATTTTTCTTAAGCGTGTTGTTTTAGCTTGCACTGAAAGCTCTGCTTACACACGGAAGAGACTGACACTCCGCTGGCAAGCGCGACTTCTTCGGCTGACAGCTAGTCAAACAACAAAAGGCTAGGATGGCAGAGAGACAAGAAGCGAGTGACGGTGCGGTAAACGTCAGAAAGCCGATATGCTTATATCAGCGCTGAACTGAAACACAAGCAGGGAAGACGGAAGTCTGACAGCAGAAGTCGGCCATTAGGATGGTTGGGTGGGTGTGTGTGCGCATCTTAACCACAACACACCCAGACAGAAAAACTACAATGTTTTTTTATTCTTCAGCAAAACATGAACATATTCTACAATTCATGTGCAACACAATTTTAGGTAATCGAAAAGTAAAAAAGGATAATTTCTATAGAGATGAAATTTAATTCAATTAGAAAAATACTTTATTGATTCCAATGACAATAATGATACATATTTCAGAGAGTAGTGAGGCCAAAGTATATGTTTATAAACAATGTCTTGCAAGATTATGTATTTATTTTAAACTTTTTTCACATTCTGTCACAGAACTACCATAAACCTAAACAGCATGTATTGGGATGAATCAACAAAACCAAACTTTTGCCACATGTGGTAAATAGGCATTGTGAAAACTAACGTGGCAAGTCATCATGCCTCCCCTACAGTGAAACAGAGTGGTTGCAGCATCATGCTGTGGTAAATCTTTTTGCATGTGAACAGATTAAAGAAGATAAGGAGATAGATGGAGATAAATGTCGGGTAATCCTGAAAACCTGTTAAAAGCTGACAAAGACCTCATTCTTGGAGGTTTACAGTCAAACACGAGAATGAGCCTAGAGATAACAACTATAGCTATGAATAAATGTTTCATATAAGATGTCCATAGCCTCTAGCTTTGGAGTCACAAGTGTATCTTCAACAACAGCTCTAAATGACAAACTACTAATAAAAAAGAAACAAATAATGTTTAAAAAATATAGATTTATCAAATTGAAGAAATATTTGCATTAAAAATCACAATAATGAAGCAACACAGTTTCCGACCTGTTTTTCTTGCCAGTTTGTACATAATTTTCCACAAATATCATTTCATAGAAAACTACATGTATCCATCATCTTTCTGTAAAATGTTGTTTTCCATCATTCAAAAACCAAAACAAAATAGGCTGGCTTTATTCTAAAGGTCATGCAAAATTATTGGCTCTAAACCAGATGTATTTAGCCAAACTGAGATCAAAAATGGCTCTTTGGATTGTAAAGGTTATAGACCCCTGGTTTAGATCAATGAGCCAGGCAAATTCCAGACTATAATTCAATTGAGAATCTGTGGAAAGACTTGAACATTGATGTTTATTTTCCACCCATTTGGACAAAGATGGGGTAGAAATGTCAGCTTTTATATCTGAAACGCCACCGGAGACATACCCCAAAAACTTGCAGCTATAATTTACATTGAAAGCTCTGCAAAGCTTTGATTGACTGGGGTCTTATACAAATGCACATGATGTTTTTTATTGTTGAGAACCACATATCATTTTATCTCCATCTCAATACTGTGGACTATTTTATGTTGGTCTATCACATTAGATCAAATTAAATACAGTTTTACCAACTGTATCGCATCACTTGTGGCTGTGATGTGGTAGAAAGTGATGAATCGTTGTGTGGATACTTTTGTAAAACACTGCATAAGCAGAACGGTTACAAATGAAAGCAAAGATATATTCCTTTGGAGGGGATTTGCTAGCATGAGCTGGTAACTCTGACTAACACTAATGTCATATTTTTCACATGCATGAGTACACAAATCTTTTAGACTCCAAGCGATTTAATTTTAGTCGTCCGTTTGTTCGTAATGGTTTTTCCATAAAACTCACTAATTAGTTTGGACCGATTCCCAGATGGGATGGGTAAAGAACACAATTCTGTTAAAATAAGAACAACCACATGTTTTAATGACAGAAATGACCTACATGCTTAAAAAAGGAGCACAATGAAACCCTCAAGGGAAAAAAAGCATAATTGGTGTGCAATTGTTCCCGGTGATGAAACTCCAGAAAAAAAATGAGGATTATGAAATACTGAGGAGCAAAAACTTTCTAAGATTTTTATTGGCTTATTGTTTCACTTGTAAACCGTGTTTGTTTCAGTCCAAATCTGAAATGCATAACAAACCCATAACAAAACAAAAAGAGTTTAACCCTTTTTACTTAACAGGAGTGATGGAAAACCAGCCAGGGAAACTTTTCTTAAACTTTATTAAGATAGAAAGCTTTAGATATGTTGTTGTTTAAATTCATTGAGGATCAAAATACCACAGCAGGCTTCATCTTAACTTTTTTGGGAGTGACTGTGTCTTGGATGGGGAAAGCCACCACCTTATTATTAGTTTAATTTATTATATTCTGACCCATTTCTTACAAGTGGGAGACAAAGAAAGCACATAAAAAAATCAATCTATAATTCAAGTCGACCGACAGAGTATAAAACCTGCATCTTAACAGGGCTCAGGTTTACCTGAATGATAAAACCTGTTGTTCTGATGCTAAACCCTGTTTTATCAAATAACCTCAGAGCTTCATTTACAAAGGTCACTTTATAAAGTCAGTATTTGCTTTGGCCTGGTTAGGATGTTTGTAACTGTAAAAATAATAAGACAAAAAAAAATAACTAAACTAATTACATGCAATTAGAAATCTAATGTCAAATGTTAATATATTTCAATGAGTGGTCAAAGACAACTTCATTAGAAATAAACTCAGCGTTTATTCCTGAGCAAGATGAAGGTGTTTTGTACAAATATGGTAATGCTGATTTGGTATTTTTGTAAAATCTTAAAAAAAGGCTTTGTGGTCAGAAAGTGACTCTGTTGAACAGGAATAACGTGGAAAACAGAAATGAAAGGTTTCATTTATCTTCCCTGCTTATCTTTTTACCAGTTTTTCTCTAACCAGGCAGACACGTATTCATAGACCAGTAGCATCACTGCTCCACCTGCAACAAAATAAAAAACAGAGTCAAGAGAAACCAGGCTTCATTTACATAAGAAGTGAGTATTAGACAAATGTAAAACTAAAGTCTGTTTCCAATGTTTTTGGATATTGATTTGCTGCCTCACTAATTTCTGAGTGCATCTTCAAAAGCATGAGTAGGCCTTAAACACTTTTACATTTTATCAGGTTAAAACTGAATGAAAACGTGAGATTTTTTGAAGATTTTAAAGAACAAACAAAAACAAAGTCAGGTACATTGATTGGAACTAAGGATTTGTAAAAACATTAGAGAAAAAAGAGCTTCATGAGTACTTAGCAGGCAGATCAGGGGTAAAGCTATGGGACAGTTTAAAACAGAATCAGAATAAGCTGATTCTACCATAAAATAAACAAGGGCAAGATGTGATTAGAATTTAAAAGTTTAGCCTGAATGTAAATCCATCTGTCCCAGACACTTTACAGTAGGCAACTGTTTTATTACTGATAAAATATCGTTTTTACAGTTCTGAGTTTTGACCGAAACCAAGACGGATCGATAAAAAATAAGCACAAACCATAAATATCATTATTATCTTTTTCATATCATTAATGTTAGATAAGGTTTGATCAAGTAATATTGCATAACAGCAATAGATAAGAGCACAACCGACCTACTTATTATTACAAAATGGATTCCATTAACTTCTAGCTTAAAAATAAGAATATTCTGTAATAGATTGAAAAGAAACCAAATAAATTAGTAGAAACTTGTGGATGACAAGTTTTGTGAATCATACTGACGGTGTGCAGGATACAAGTACAGCTGGATAGAAATGTGAAGGCAAACTAAATGATGTGTGGAATGCTGTAGTGGAACGACTTAGTGTGCTTATATCAGACGTTTAGATGCAGTCAGATATATATTATGGCTGATATCTGACCAATTTCCTATATCAATATCGGAGGAGGACATCCCTCCTCAACACTCCACACGACAAGCATTTTGAAACATGACAGCAGCAGCATTATGCTGAAGGGATATTTTGTTTTATGGGCAGGTAAGAGTTAACAGGAAGATCAATGGAGTAAAATATAGAAAGAGAAACTTTGAGGCAAAAGAATTGAGACCACTGAGGAGGTTCACCTCCCGGCAGGAGAACAACCGTAATCCTCCTGCTCGAGCTCCTGGCTGATGTTTGAAATTTCTCTCCATCTAATCTAATTGAACTATTTTTCATTCTCTCATTTCTTAAATGTAAAAACATCACAGCAACATAAGACTAAGGAATTCTACAAAGCATTGGCTCAGACGGGACTAAATGATAATGCTCTCCACTTATTTTTTTAAAAGTTAAACTTTTGATGCCACTTTTTAATTTCTTTATTATTCACAATTATGCATCAACTTATGTCAGAGTGTAAAATAAACTCTGACGAGGATACACTGAAGCCACTATCACACAAGTATGGAAAATAACAATATGAAACTTTGGTTATTTATGAAATATATGATCCCGATTATTACACCAAAGATGGACCTTATCATGTATACACATCGCGGGAAATGTTCAATAAAATTCCCCAACTATGTTTTAGATGTTGCAAGGTTTATGTACTAGCATTTAAATATAAACTCAGATATTATCAATGGAGGAAGGTGTAAACTTTCCCTGTAGGTTTTTACCTGGTCCAAGTCTCATAATCTTGGGAACCAACCCCTTGTATAGAGCCAGGTAGCTGCAGTAAAAAATGGGAAAATATGTTCAGTTATTAATACAGACACATATGAGTAAAGAAACTAAAAAATAACAATCATAGGTGTAGGATTCAGTTTAATTAAGTGCTGTATATTAGGTTGAACTGGTATTTAAACAAGTAGAGTTTTGATTAGTTTTTCCTAATCCACCTCTCAGCATGAGGAAGAAATGTATGTTCCTTTTATTTGATGATATCAAACCGTAAAACAGAATAATCAGCAAATAAATTACTAGGTATTTATATTGATTTAACTCTAATAAAAGCAGATTTGTCTTTAAAGGGTAAAACATCAAGGTTATGCACAACAAAATCAATCTTTTTTTTTTTTAAATCATTATATTATATGGTATATGAATCTAAGAGGAACCAGTCTGAAACACACAGTTTCTCATGTTTACGTTGACTGATCCAGTTCCGTCTGTCTCCTTGCTGGCATGTCTGTCACCCCATCGGCGTTTAACCGGCAGCTTTGCAGAGTACCTGCACCTTAATGCGTTCAAGGTGATCAGTGGCTGCCTGCCTCTGCCTCGTGCTCCCTGTCCCGTTCCCAGCCCCCGCCATTGATGGCGTTAATAAGGCTCAACCCACTTCCTCCCTAGCCCTCTGTCTGATTAGATTGACCCGTGGAGCGCCGTGCGGCTCGTTAGGGTCTCCTTAACGATGTCTCCCATAGGGACCACTAATTAGCTGAGACTGTGTTGTGTTAAAGGAAGGGGACTGGATGTGGCGCAGGGGGCACAGTTTGTGCACGCCTGCCACAAGGTTGCAGTGCCATTCAGGCCACTACCCCCACCTCATCTACAAACTAACAACATCCACTAACGACAAACATCTCTTGGGGTCTTGTCTCACAGAGCTGCATGGGGGCAAAACAGAAAGCCTGAGGCAACTGCTACCATAACATACATCTTTTCTTGAAGCCTCTATTTGGAGCTGTCATTCTCTGAGGCTGGAATATCTGTTCATAGTTACTACAGAAGTGGTAAACTGCTGCAAAAACTACTGAAACACTTACAGAATTAGAAATCCATGTTTTATTGCTTGCACTAAATGTATAGTTTGGAATTCTGTTAAAAGTTTATAAGCAATCAGTATCTTCCCAGTACATTTTTCTCTTGGTAACTTTGTTTAGCAATTATCTTACAAAACAGTTGGAGTGAAGAAATATATTTTGATTGCAAATCAAAAGTAGCAAGCTTTAGCTTTCAATTAATCATTAATCACACACCTTTCTATGAACATGTCTTCCAAAGCCTTGGTAATCATGATGTATGCGGATGGGTCTATAGAGAGATTAAGTCTTACTTGTGGCTTCAGGAGAAGCCTGTTAAACATGCATCAAATATAAAATGGTGTTAATCCTGTGATTGGGGGTTTAGGTTGCTTCGTTAACGAATGAATAACAAACCAAGAATGATACATGTTTTCACCTCTAATATTTTCAACAAAAGGCCCAGGGGTAGAAAATAGTTAGACCACAGATTAAAATAGATCAGAACATTTAAGACATCGCTATTGAATTAAAATCCTTTTATGATTGATTGAAAGGCGTGAAAGACCATCCTGGTATCCTAACAGATATGCAGCAAATCCAAGCTCAGAGTGGCCTTAAGGCTCTCACTAACTCCACGACTGCCTGACCTTCTTCAACACAATGTGTCAAACCTGTTCAGGGCTTTTCAGATATTTCAAAGTACCTCGATCCATATTAGTGCAGTTTAAGAAACAGCTAATTAAGCTTATATTCTTCCATTCTTTGAAAGATGAAGGTATAGTTATGATTAAATTATCTCATTTAAGAGAGTTGTCTGAAATTCCAGTCTTTGAGGGTCTGTGTTCAGCAACTTTTAGATGACTGCTACACTAACACACCTGACTTCATGATCTGCTCATTAGCTGAGCTTTGCATAGCTTAACTGCATGGTAGTGAGGCTGTTTAACCATTTGATTCAGGTGTGTAGGGCAAGGAGCAGGTCTAAACGTTGCGGGATAACCGAGACTTCAAGACATGAGTTTGACACCATGGGTTTAAAATAAAATGGGTTTGGAAAGTGGAATTTTTTTAATGCAATAGAAATCCACTTTGGTTTACAACCCTTTTTGAACCTGCTATTACCTTCACTCTCTGGGATCAGCTAATCTACATTTTTTTATATGAAGACGCTGCAGGTAGGTTTTAAACTAACCTTTTTAAAGAAGCTGAAATTGAAATTGTAAAATACTAATCACAAAGGAATAAATAAATATGGGCTTTGTTTTACATGCTGCTCGTACCCCTCTTCGCGGTACACCAATGCCATGGACTGGAAGCAGGTGCGGTACTTGATCTCTCCTGGTATTGGCTGGGGGCCTTGAATGCGGCTCTTTGCTACGTCAAAAGGAATATTCACACATGAGGAGATGGTCCCCGACATCAGGCCAATTGTAAATTTCCTCAGGAACTCTAACGTGGGGTCCTGTTTAGAAGATAAAGTGGAAGCTTATTATCTTGACAAGCACAGTTTCTCATTTTTTTTAACAGTGAGCTTGGAAAGCTTTATTTAAAACTTACATATATAATCGCTGACTGAGGACAAAGACAACAGTGTTAAAAAAACGAACAGTTAGTTAACACTCATTGTAATTTGACACAGTGTATATTTTTTACACAAGAGTGAAAGTGAAACAGAGTTGATGGGTCAGGAGCGTATGATTGCAAAGCTGGCATGAAAGCCCTGATCATTTTATGGTAGTAAAGGAGGAGGGGG